>JANGFH010000169.1:0-22910 GCA_025758715.1 Glaciozyma martinii | reverse complement strand
GTCTCCTCCTGCCCCGTATCCTCCCTAGTCCACTCGTCATCCTCTGCGATTCCCAGCACCAAGTTCTTGACTCGGTTCGCAAGATCGGGTCGTCGAGTTGCCGTCGCAGAGAAGGCGTCGGCGGCGTGCTGACCGAGGAGAGTGACCGATTCGAAGAGGACGTATTGAGTTGGACCGTACCAATCCCTGGCGACAGAGGCGAGAGGATAGACTGCCTCGTTGCTCTGCCAGGCGCTGTGCGAGCCTCCCCAGTCCTGCTGAGGGGCGAGTCGTGCCACGTCCCTGATGATCTGGACGAGGACGTCGTAGGGGAGCTGTCTAGCCTCCATCCTCATGTGGGTGGGCAAACGTCGAAGCCCGTCTTCAGGCGAAAATTTGAAGAGGCGACCACGGATCTCCCATTCCTCGCGTCCTCCGCGGAATTGAAGACGAGTTTCCTCCAGCTCAACCGTCAGCTCAGCTCAAGCTCAGCTGTTATTAGAGCTCGTAGAAAGAAGTTGAGCTGCGCGACAAGAGATAGAAACCTCGGTCCCGAGGGAAACCATTCCTTCTCTTCGCAGGACGGTGCCCCTCGCGCATTTCTGGAGGAAAAGCTTGGAACGGAGGGCTTGAAGACCCTTCAGTTGGTTCTAAACTCACGCTGATCCTACCCGCTTCCTACGTGCGTCCATCTCCCTTCTTCCCTCCTCACATTCCGCGGACCCGCGGAGTTTCTTCTCTTTTTCCCAAGCCTCGTTTGGCTCCCAGAGAAAGCGAGGGAAGGAACATCAAAGGGAAAATAGTAGAGCGTAGGCAAAGGAGAGGAGAGAGGGGAGTAAATGAAGTGTATCAGCGAGGAGCAAGGAGAGAAGAGGGGACTCGAGGGACGTGTGGCTCACTCGAGGGACGTGTGGCTCACTTTCGTCTCTTTCTTCTCTCTTCCGAATCGAATCGAGGCTACCGTATCCTGGTAACCTCGTGTTGTGCAGATCGACTGAATTGAGGAAGGAGGAGGACGAAATCGCGAAAAACCGCCACCTCGTCTCCCTCGCTCTCTCCCTCGCTCCTCTCGCCTCCAGAGGCCGTCCCCGTACCAATTGCTGGCTCCCTCGGCAGTTCTCTCCGGATGGAAGTGGTGGGCTGTGTACCCTACTCACGCAGCAGTTGCGAAGTCTCCTGAGAGGACTAGGCACGTTTCGTGCTAGCTCGAGCCCCTTGTCGGTTGAGGCTCCTTCTTGCCGACCGCGCTGCTCCTCTCCCCTTTACTCATCACTACGCTCGACGCTCTCTTCTCTTTCTACCACGCCAGAATGATGCTGCTCTCTCAGGCAGCCCTTGTGATCTCATTCTCCGCGCTCCTTTCCTCCTCCCACGCACTCGCTCCCGTCGATGCCAACTCCGCCTCCGTGACTGCGATTCTGAGCAAGACGTACGACTTCATTGTCGTAGGAGGAGGAAACAGTACGTGGCTCTCAGAGCTGGAGGGAGCGGCTGCTAACGCTGCGCGCAGCCGGTCTTGCACTTGCGGCTCGTCTAAGCGAGGACTCCAGCAAGACTGTTCTCGTCCTCGAAGCCGGACCGCTGTGAGTTTGAGTTCAACGTGGCGCTCTGGCTGAATCTCTCGAGTGGGAGGGACGGAAAGCTGATTCCTGGCGCCCTCTTGCAGCGACGAAAGCAACAGCGGCATCGCGATTCCAGCTTTGGCAGGCTCTACCTTCCAGTCCTCCATCGACTGGAACTTCAACACGGTCCCGCAAGAGAATGCAGGCTCTCGTTCCGTGTACTGGCCTCGAGGCAAGGTGCGTACGGCCTCAAACGGACCTCCTGTGTTCGCTCAACGTCGTCTCCTCGCAGGTTCTTGGAGGATCATCGGCTCTCAACTTCATGGCGGTGACAAGGGGACCCTCTGAAGACTACGACGCGTGGAGCTCACTCGGTAACCCTGGTTGGGACTGGGATTCGCTCCTCCCTTACTTCAAGAAGGTGCGTTTCTCACCCTCGCTCGTTCCCCCCCCCACTTACGTTCCTCCCTGTAGTCCGAGAAGTTCTTTGCGCCTACAGGTAACTCGGAGAACGAGACCATCGCGTTCACCGACTCTGTTCACGGCAAGACCGGACCCGTCTCCGTCTCCTACCCTCCCTTCATCTCGCCCCAGTTCACGGGGGTCTTCGATGCCCTTCGCTCTCGTGGCATTCCCGTCGCCAAGGATCTCAGCAGGGGGAACGCGTTTGGCGTTAGCTGGGCTCCCTCCAGCATCAATCCTGCGACGCACACCCGCGAGACTTCGCACACCGCCTACAGTGCGTCTTTTTCCGTTTTTTTGCGAACCGGACGTCGGCTGATGCTTCAATGCAGTTGCTCCCAACGTCGCTCGCGCCAACCTCATCATCATCACCAACGCACAAGTCACCCGAATCAACTGGAAAGCCGCGACGAGTGCTTCGGCTCCCGTCGTCGCTAGTGGCGTCTCCTTTGTTGCGAGCGGAGCTACCGGTACCGTCCTCAAAGCCGTACGTCTTGCGCTCTGGAAGCAGTTGCGATTCATCCTGATCAATACCTGCAGACTGCAAAATCCGAAGTCATCCTCTCGGCGGGCAGCATCCAGAGCCCTCAGCTCCTTGAGCTCTCTGGCATCGGCAACCCTGCGATCCTCAAGCCTCGTGCGTAGTTTCTTTGCACTTCCCTTCGCCGAATGCTTACCCATACGCAGTCGGAATCTTGACCATCGTCGACCTCAAGGCGGTCGGAGAGAACCTGCAGGATCACCCCGCTGTCGTCGTCGTCTACAAGCTCAAGCCCGGCGTCACTTCGCTTGAGAACCTCTCCACCGACCCCGCTTTCTACAACGCCGTTCGTCTCCTTCTCCCTCGTCGTCGGCGCTGAAACTGATCGCATTCCGCAGGCTCTCGCTGCGTACGGAGCTGGAAAGGGCATCCTCACTCAGGCCCTCTACGCACTCGCGTACCTCACTGGCCCAAGCTTCTTCTCCGTCGTCGATCAAACCAAGGCTCTTTGCCTGATGGCGACGCCCTACACTGGAATTTCGGTCAGGCAGCTTTTGAAGCAGGTCGGTCTCTACCTGGGAGGTTCGCCCATCGTCGAGTGCGTCTTCTTCCTGCTCAATTTCTAGGCGTGAGACTGACAACGGCGTACAGGCTCTTGAGCATCAACGTCTACTTTGGCTCCTCGGCTGCGACCGCTGGTTCGAGCTACCTCAGTATCGCATCCTGCCTCCAGCATTCCTTCTCCCGCGGCAGCATCGTACGTTCCCCCCCTCCTTTCTCCCCCACTGCTCCTCCTAACCCCCTTCCACCACAGCACATCAAGTCCTCGAACCCTCTCACCTATCCCGCCATTGACCCCCAATGTCCGTCCCTCCCCCCTCTCCCCCCTCCCGTACTAAGATCCTCTCGCGCACCAGACCTCCAGCACCCCGTCGACAAGTTCTTCCTCTCGAAATCGGCCCAATACATCCGTACCCTCGGCAAGACCTCCGCTCTCGCCGCCTACGTCGACGTCGAGACGGAACCTGGTCTCGCCGTCTCCTCTCAGGCGCAATGGGATACTTGGATCGAGGATAACGTTCGGACCGAGTGCGTCCTCTTCCCGTTCGTGGAGAGCAGTAGAAGCTGACGAAGAAACAGGTACCACCCCATCGCGACGGCGTCGATGCTCCCGCGCGAGGACGGAGGAGTCGTCAGTCCCCAGTTGATCGTGTACGGAACCTCGAACGTTCGCGTCGTGGATCTCAGCATCGTTCCTCTCCACGTTGGTTCCCACGTCCAGACTTCCGCCTACGTGATCGCCGAGAAGGCGGCGGCGATGATCAAGGCAAAGTATTAGGGAACGCAAGGTGGGCTTTTGAATCACTCTCCCCCCGGCGCGTTGTCGTATACCCCTCACTCCCCCCCTTCATTAATACTATGAACTCGACGCCAACCCAGCTGAAGAGCAGCGAGAGTGAGAGAGAGCGAAAGCAGTTCCTTCGAGTCCCGCCCACCACGACGCGAAGCCAAACGACGAGCGAGCAAGTAAGCAGGTCCCCAAGCAGCAGTCCCAATCGAGCCCGAACCCCTTTCGAAATCGGATCACAGCACACGTCGATATTCCACTACACAACCGGAGCGTCGACTCCGGATCCCGTGAGCATCGCCTCCCTGCTCGCCGCCGTCGCCGCCAGCCTGTTCTTCTTCTTCTCCGCCTCTGCCTCCTTCTCCTTCTCAATCTCGGCGACGACCTTGGTAATCTCCTCGAGCGTAAGGTTCTGTGTTCGCCCCACCCAGTCAGTGGCGTTCTCGAGCTCGAGGGAGGGAGAGAGAGGGGAACTCACGCGGACCTGACCGAATCCCTCCATGACGGCCAAATCAATGTTCTTGGCTCCAGTCTGAACGACCTCGAGCAAGCTCTTGACGGCGAGCTTGATACTCTCGTCCTGAGTCATGTCGGCCTTCCACGCCTTCTCGAGGAACTCGCGTACAGTCTTGGAGGACCGACCGATCGCGTTGGCCTGGGTGTTTTCGGACACGTTCAGCGCGGGAGGGGGAGAGGGGGGGGGGGGGGAGGGGAGGGGAGGGGAACGGACCTTCCAGGCACTGAAGATCCCGCTGGGCTCAGTCATGTACAGGCGAGGCGTAGGGTCATCGTGGTCGAATCCGACGATGAGGCAAGAGATTCCAAAAGGTCGGACTCCTCCACTCTGCGTGTACTTCTGCTCGCGAATCGCGTTTTAGCTCCTTTTCTCGAGGAGGGAGAGAGGGAGGGAGGACGGACCTGCTGGATCTGGGCGATGTGGCGAGTGATGTACTCGACTGAGACGGGGTCCTCGACGGTCAGACGGTGGGACTGGCACTCGATTCGTGCGCGGTCGATGAGGATGCGCGCGTCGGCTGTTAGGCCTGCGAGGAGGGGAGAGGCGTTAGCGCGGCCTGGCGTGCTGGTCGTGCTGGGTTGGGAGGACGAGCTGCCACCCTGTCCCCGCGCCTCTCCAGTCAAAGCTACACCGAAACACTACGTCCCCAAAGCCACCCAGCGTCTGCCGCCCCACCCCACCCCGCTCCTCCCCTCCACCACAGGACGCGCAAGCTCAAACGTACCCGCAAAGCCCAAGCAAACATGATCATCGAGCATCGCCGTCTTGCGCACCGTCCTAGGATCCTGCAACTGGAGCACACTCTTCTTCTCCACAGCGAGGATAACGCAGTCCTTGCCCCTCACGCCCACGGCGCAAGTCCCTTTCCGGACCGCCTCGAGGGCGTAATCGACCTGCGTTCCTGGGGTCAGCTCCAATTCGCGTGAGGAGGGTGGGGGGAGGTTGACCTGGAAGAGGTGGCCGTCGGGACTGGGTGAGGATGCGTTAGTGGGAGGAGGGAGCGAGGGGAGGGATGAGCGGACCTGAAGACGGTGAGAGCGCGATCGTAGGAGCGACTCATTCTGCGCGAGTTGAGGGCGGGGTTCTAAGGGTGGGTTAGCTGTGCTCTGCGTTGAGCTGGAGATGAGCTCGCGTCCGGGTTGTAGGAGGAAGGGAACGAGTTGGAGTTGGAGAGGTGACGCGGCTGTTCGGAGTGGAGGGCGACGAAGAGGGTTAAGCTGGGCTGGAGCGAGTCAAGAGGTGAGCTGAGTAGGTTCTATTGGGCTCTGAACTGGCTGGGATTGACTAACTCTGAACTCTGGAGGGGGAGGGAGGAGAGTGTGAGGGACACGCAATTCGACTAGGGAATCGATGCACTACAACTCTTTTCCTGGTCCGAAATAGAAGACACTACAAACTTTCCCCTCTCTGCGAGCTTCGAGCAAGATTGAGGCAGAAAGACGCGCAAAGAGCAGAGCAAGAGCCCACGAGAGCCTTCTTCACAGATCCACTCGATTAACAGAACGAAACGGGGAGGGGGGGAAATATCCAAACGAGGCGTCGCGCGCCCACTCAATCGCTCTCGTCCTCCGAGCTATCCGCCTCCGCAAGCCACTTGACAAAGGGATCCGCCGCCTTGCGAACCTTCTTGCTAATCTCCTTGGGAACGTACTGCGCCCCCCAAAACGCCCATCAGCTCCCTCTCCCCACGCTCTCGCAGGTTCGAAAACGCACCTTCTTGCTCGCGACCGAAGCCCAATGAGTGACAATCTCCTCCTCGATGATCTCGGCCTGGTAGAAGGCCATGAGGATCTTGGGAACGTCCGACTTGATGAGTTGAGGGTACGTCTCTCCGATCAAGCGTTCGACGCCACCAAGGAGAGACTTTTGGTGCTTCTCCGACGTCGTGAGCTGCGAACGAGGGCGATCAGCTCCAACCACGAGCAAAGACGGAGGAAAAGCGCGAAGCAAACGAACCTTCTTGAGCAAACCAGCGTGCGCGGCCACTTCAGTCGCGATGGCTTCGGAGAAGAGAGCCTGAACGAGGACGACGAGCGTCTTGTGCTTCTTGGCGATCCCCATCTCCTCCGCCTTGCGAAAGACCTCGGTATCGCTAACCCCCTTGTTCTCCCTGACCCACTCCCCAAACGCCTCGTACGGTCCTCCCCCCTCGTCGTCGTCGTCCTCGAGGATGAGCGAGTTCTGCAACTTGCTGTCGAGCTCCTGAATCCTCGCCGCGACCGCCTCCTTGCTCGTATCGATCGCCCAGTCGTCGTCGTCCTTGCGACTCTCGATGAGCGCCGCAGCCGCCTCGGGACTGAGCGTGGCGTTCGCGCCCGCCTCGATCTTCTTGGTCAACTCGTCGTCGCTCTCCTCCTCGGGCGCAAGGAGGGCGTCCGCTCCCGCGGTCGCCTTCTTCCCCTTTCCACCGGCCTTCTTGCTCTTGGGTGGGTTCTTGAGGATGAAGGTCGTGAGCTTGTGGCGCATGTCGATGTTGCCGCGCTGGCCGCACGCCTTGCAGTCGCGGAGGATGAAGTCGTCCTTGGTGATGATGAGCTCCGTCTCGGGGTTCTTGCACGAGGCGCAGAGGACGAATTTGTCGATGAAGACGTCGAGGAGGTCCCGAAGACGCGCGGCGTCGTGCGCGCCGTTGACGATGTAGCGCTCCGTCTCGTCGTTGAAAGTCGCCTGAGCTCCGAGTTCGCAGCCGAAGAACTTGGTGGGGTCTGCCAGGACGCGGGGTCAGCGGGGGTTCTGGAGACGAGGGCGGATGGGAGGGGCTCGGGGGGAAGAGGCGGAGCGTCGGCGGGGAGGCCGAGAAGGAGGGCGAGCCAGGAGGAAGTGGGAGCGATTACTTACAGGCTGAAGGGCGGTTGAGAGCGCGCGAGACGTCGGCCATGTTGGGGATGACTGCATGCGCGAAGAAAGGATCAGGGATCGGCGGGATGCGGACCCTTGTCAAAGGGAAGGGGACGTACCCGTCTTGATTCCGTTGCCC
This sequence comes from Glaciozyma martinii, assembly GCA_025758715.1. NCBI lineage: Eukaryota > Fungi > Basidiomycota > Microbotryomycetes > Kriegeriales > Camptobasidiaceae > Glaciozyma > Glaciozyma martinii. The sequence continues at coordinate 15,584 of JANGFH010000169.1, read as the reverse complement.
TTGCCTTCGATCTTGGTCAGGAGGACTGGCATCCTACGCACACGCAACTAGGAATCAGCTCCCATTCTGCCACCACCCCCGCGCTCGTGCCGAAAGGGCGTGTCGAACGCACTTGTAGCGGTAGAACGAGTCTTTGACATCACGTCGGATGTTGACAGCGGCCATGATTGCGGTTTATTCTGCAGTTCCCCAAGACGCCGAGTCAGCTCCTCTGCCCTCCCCTCCCTCCTGCGTCCGACCCAGCCAGAGGAACGCACAGGAAAAGGGAGCGAAGCGGGGTGGCCTGTGGCGAGTGTGTTGGTGAGACGATCTGTGCAAATTGATGGTTGGGACCAAGGACATGAAACGGCTGCACTGGGTCTGCGTGCGTCGAGGGAGTCAGCTCGCGAGTGAGGTGAGGCGGGGGGGAGTTGCGGTGAGAGAGGTCGTACGTGTTTGCGAGTTGGCTGGTCTTGAAAGGACGCGGTGGGGAGTAGTTGGTCGGTTGTGGAACGGATTGTAGCAAGTTATAGGGCGAGTAGCTCGTTAACGCTGCCTGGGGTTTAACGACTAGGAAGAAGGGGAGATGAAGGCGTTCCCCCCGAAATGAAATTAAATCTTTTAAAAATGTCAATTAAATTTAAGAACCCTGTTAGGTACCTGGACACTTAGCTCGTTGGATTGTTGGATTGGAGCTTACCCTAGAGCTCGAGTGTACACTCTCGAACCTGATTCTGCGCTCATCCCAGCGACGCGCCCTTCTCAACCTCTCCACCGCCGAGTTCCCAGCGACGATCCCTCTTTCCGGCCCTCCGACGACTCACCTCCACCCTGTCACCCACCTGCTCACCCCCCCACATCCACTGGCTAATCCTCCCTCGTTCCTCCCTGCGTGCGTGTCCTCGGAGCTGCCCCAAAGAGGGGCTCCAAAGTGCCGGCTCGACGGACTTGTCGGCGCGCTTCCTCTCTCGCCGCCGGGATCACCTTGCCGACTCGCCAAGGTCCACTGCTTCCCGCTTTTGCGAGTTCAGTTGTTCTCCGAAGTGGGGCTCCGCTTCTTTCGCTCCACCCCCCTGCGACTACTTAAGACGGCTCCCCTTGCCTGGCTCTCTCCCAAACCACCAACTGAGCCATGGGACTCTGGATTGCCGAGAACGTTCATACCCGCGCTGGACCAGTCCACGGCACCTCGCTGCTCGACGACCTCAAGAGCACGACCAAAGTCGACGAAGGCCTCGCGAATGCCGCCTCTCATCTCAAGCGGGACAAGAACGGCGTCGTCTTGGTGCCTCAGCCTAGCGACGACCCGCGAGATCCCCTCAACTGGCCAGTGCGTCGCCTTCTCCTCTGCCTCTTCCTTTCGCTAACCGCTTGCTTGGACAGACTTGGAAGCGGGAGGCAGCCTACCTCAACATTCTCTTCGCAACGGCCCTCGTTGGTGCCATCGGTCCTCTGATGTACGTCCACTCCCTCTCTCCCGTCCATTCCTGCGTCTAACGAATTCATCTTCAAGCTCTCCTGGCTTCGTGGTCATCGCACGCGAGTTCAATGTGCCTGTCAACAAGGTCGCGGAAACCAACGCCGGTACGTCCTCGCTCCCCGCACGCTGCGCAATACTGACTCCTCGACGACAGCTCTCGTGCTGGCCATCGGCTGCATCATGTTCTTCCAGTCCGCCATCGCAATCAAGTACGGCCGTCGTCCCGTCTGTGCGTCTTCTTCCTCCCTTCGCTCGCTGCGCACACTAACCCGTTCTCTCCCACAAGACCTCGCTGGCGCCGTCTTCCTCTTCGTGGGCTGCATCTGGAGCGCCGCCAAACCTGACCTGAACAATCTCCTCGCCTCGCGAATCATCCAGGTTCGCTTGTTCCTCTTCTCCAGCCGACGATCAATCACTGACTCGTCGCAAAGGGAATGGGCATGGCTCCCGTCGAGAGTATCGCAACGGCTACGATCGGTGATCTCTTTTTCGTGCACCAGCGAGGTATGCGCGTAGCCCTCTGGGGACTCAGCCTACTCGGCGGCATCAACCTTGGTCCCCTCGTTCGTCCCTCCCTCCCTCCTACGATCTCTCGCTGATCCCTCGACAGGTAAACGGCTTCGTAATCGACTCCCTCGGCTGGAAATACTGCTGTTCGTTCCCTCCTTCTCCACCTCCTAACCTCGCTGACCCCGCTGCGGGAACCCAGTCTGGATCATCACCCCCTTCTTCGGCGTCTCCCTCGTCACCATGTTCCTCTTCCTCCCCGAGACGTGCTACGATCGCCCTGCGGCTCTCTCGACCGACATGGGATCCTCAGCCGCCGACGCAGCGGCGTTCGAGCAGTCTGAAGGCGTCGACAAGCTCCACGATAGCGCCGAGAAGATTGAGCAGGCGGACGAGGGCGCAGTGACTTACCTTCCTGCCAAGACGACGCTGCAGGAGATGAAGGTTTGGAGTGGCTATGTTAGTGAGTGGGCTTTCGCGAGCTGGGAGGGATGGGAGCTGATGAAGCGCGCAGACCCTGAGCCGCTTTGGAGGATCTTCTTGAGGCCGTTCCCGCTGCTTATGTCTCCTGCCGTTCTCTGGGGATTCTTGACGTGTGAGTTATCGCTCTCCAGCTCGCTGCGAAGGAACGGGATTGACCTTCGCACAGACGGTATCGCGACTCTCCTTCTCGTCCTCGTCTCGGTCATCTCCTCGCTCGTTTTCTCCAGGACTTATGGGTGAGCCTTTCTCAACTTGAGTGTGGGGCATCGCTGACCCCGCTTCGCAGCTTCACCGCGCACCAAACTGGCCCCGTCTCGCTCTCACCTCTCATCGCCTCGATCATCATGTACGCTCGACCGCCTCTTCCCATCCTCGCACGATGCTGACCACCCCTTGCTCCCAGGTCCGTCATCGCAGGGTACATCTCTGACTTCCTCACGACCTTCATGGCTCGACGAAACGGTGGAGTCTTTGAGCCTGAGCATCGCCTGTTCCTCATGATCCCTTGTGCGTCCCTTTCACTTCGTGCTTTGCTCAATGCTGACGCGTGACTCGCAGACGCCGTCTTTGTTATCTTGGGATGTAGGGTTGATTCCACTGAGGCTTGCTGAGCTGCTCCTGACCTCTTCCGCTTGCAGACGCTGGTTGGGCTCTCTCCTTCCGCAACGGCGATCCCTGGATCGCGCCCGTCATGTGCTACGCTCTCATCAGTACGTTCAGCTTTCTACACGACCGGAAACAGTGCCTTACGATCCTTTCTTTCGCAAGACGCAGGACAGAGTACCGACATTCCGGACTGCGAGTTTGCGAAACTAGTTCTAACGAATCTTCCTGCGCAGAGTTCCTTTCCACTGCTGCTGTTACCTACATGTGCGTCCTTCTGAACGCTCAAACCTCACTCGTACTGATATGATCCTTTGCAGCATCGACACTCATCGAGCTCAGACGTCCGAGGCACAGGCTGTTTGTCCTCCTCGCACTGCCGGTGCTCCTGCCTCGCTGACGGCCCCTCCTCCTTGCAGATCATCAACTTCCTCAAGAATCTCATCAGCTACTTCATCGGCGTGAGGTACGTCGCCACTCCCCACTCTTGCTCAGAGCTGACGTTAGGGCACAGGATCAACGGCTGGGTCCTCGGACTCGGAATCGAGAAGATGTTTTACGTCCTCGCTGGCATCTCAGCCGCTGTGGCATTGACTACGATCGTCATGTGTGCGTTCTTCTCCCTTGCTCGAGGCTTGGGATGGGCGCTGATCGGTCTTTTCGCCAGATCATTATGGAAAGATCTGTCGCTCTTGGGTGCAGAGGAACCAGGGGTTGTTCTTGATCTAGTGGCGCGGGTACTGTTGGTAAAAGGGGAAAGGAAGTGTAGTAAACGAGGAATGCGAAGTATCTGGCAGTACGAAAGGTGCGCGGCGCTTGGCCATCTTCGAGCTCCTCGAGCTCACTTCGCTCTTCCCCTCTCTCCACTCGCTCGAAAGGATGCTCTCGCCCTTACCGACTTCTCGTACCGTCATCATCGTCGGCATCACAGGCCAGCAAGGCAGCAGCGTCGCCAACGCTCTCCTCGCCTCTTCCAGCCCCTATCGCCTCGTCGGCCTCTCGCTTGATATCGCCAAGCCTGCGTCGAAGAAGTGGGAGAAGCAAGGCGTCGAAATGCGACAGGTCAGCTTGAGTCTTGGGAAGGAGAAGAATGTCGCGAGGGCGTTCGAGGGTGGCGAGATCCTGTTTGTGAGTGCGGTGCGAGGGGGGTGGGGCCTCGCTGACGGATCCGACAGGCGGTTACGAACTCCTTTGGGCACGGGGACAAGCAGCGCGAGATCAACGAAGGGAAGCTCCGTACGTCCCCCTCTCCCCTCCTACCTCCCGCTGACCGAACCTCGATAGTCGTCGATTGCGTCCTCGCTGCTGGAATCTCGCTCGTCGTCTGGTCCTCCCTCACTTCCATCACCGACCTCTCCTCCGGCCTCCTCCCGCACTGCGAATTCTTCGACACGAAATCCGAGATCGCGAAACACCTCTCCTCCCTCGGCCTCCCCTTCGCCCAAGTCTTTTGCGGGCTCTATCATACGAACCTCCTCGGTGAACAATCGCTTTATGGACCTCTCAAGGCGGCAGATGGGGGCTATGCCCTCCGTCTTCCGTGCAAGCCGGAGACGAGGGTCGCAGTCATCAACACGGCTGTGGAATACGGTAAGTACGTGCGCGCTGCGATCGAGGAGGAAGAGCTGGGAGCGGGGTCAGAAATCTTGAGCGGGTCTGAGATCTCGTTGGGGGAGATGGTGGAGCAGCTGGCGGAAGGTGAGTGGGGTCCGCGGAAGGAGCGAGTGGAGGAGAACTGACGGGATGCAGTCTCGGGGAAGAGAGCCGTGTTCGAGCAGGTTGAGCCGCAGGTCTTTGTCGATGCTTTTGTCGAGCGCCATGGGGCCGAGATGGAGAGGTATGGCGCCATGATGATCGACATGTTCAAGTTCCTCGAGGAGATTGGTCGTGCGTCCTTCGCTGCGACGTTCCTGCGAAGGAGGAAGCTGACTGGGTTGTTCCGGCAGAGGACGGAGGGAAGGACCTCGCTGCGAGTCTCAGGAAGTCTGGAGTGACGCCAAAGACGTGGAAGCAGATGCTCGAGGACTTTGAGGGACCGCTGTTCCCGTTGTAGGCGTCGTCGGCGAGGGAGTCAATCAATCGCTTGTCAATAGACGCTTGCTAGTAGGAGCGAAGCTCGGTGCAGGGAAGCAGCACACGACGAACAGCAGAGGGATCGTTGGCGATGCTGCCTGAGGAGAAGGGAGCTTATCGCTCGTTGGGAGGTCGCGGAATCGAGAGCAGGGCGAGTGGAGTGAGTGAGATCGCGCAGAGCGGAACAAAGCCAGCGCAGAAGAGCCTCTAAAAGGTGGTCGAAGCTGGTGGCGAGCAGAGTCGGGGATGAGTGGGAGAGAACCCAGAGCGTCGGGCCTCACGTCCTCGATACCCCAGCAGAGCAGAACGTAGCCTCTCCCGGCCACTCAGCAGAATCAGATCCCCCCGCTCCTCCCACGTAGCCTGCACACTCTTCTTCTATTCCCCCTCCGACCCTACACCACCTTTGGCGCCAAACTCACGACCTTGCTCCACCCCCTACTCCTCAACTCGGCCGCCACGACTCCACCGATCCTGTTCCCAATCATCTCCTTCTTGCTATTCACCAGCACGGCCGCGTTGTCGTCGAACCGAACGTAGCGCCCGTCGGGACGGCGCGTAGGGTACTTTGTTCGAACGACCACTGCGCGCCGGACGTCCCCGCGACGGACCTTGGCGGCTTGAGCGGTTCCAGCGAGGGCGGTGGAGATGGGGCGGGCACGCTTGATCACTACCACGATCTCGTCACCTGTGTGGGAGAGGAGGGTTAGCGTTCGGTCGAAGAAGCTCGGGTGAGGGAGAAGGAGAAGGAAACGGACCTATCCGCGCCATGCCGTGGCCGGTCTTGGTCTTGAGAACGTTGACACACTCGGCGACGAGGGCGCCAGAGTTGTCGATGATGAGCTGGGGGGCGGGAGGGTTAGAGAGAGGTGGTGGAAGGTGAGGAGGAGGAGCGGACCATGGTTGCTTTTAGGCCGAGCATGGTTGGGCAAGGCGGGGGGGAGGGAGGAGGGAGGAGGAGGTGCTGGAGTGGATTAGAGCTGTCTTGGAGTGCGGGCTGAGAGTGTTGGAGGTCAAGCTATTCGAGAGCGCGAGCAGCGAGAAATCTCTCTGGCGGCGCTGGCCGAGCTCCCTCTCTGCCTCTCCCGTCTCCCTCGCAGCCCTTTTAAAACGGGGAATGAATCAGGAATCAGCAGCAAAGTTCCTACGACGCTGTACAACCACGTAGGAGGTCGAGGAAGTCTTGTCCAGCTACGGTTCGTCCTTGCATCTCCTCCCCCTCCCTCCCTAGCTAACCACCTCGTACCCAGTCTACTCCAAGTTCCTGCACGGCTCCAACTCGGCCCAAGTTCTCCGCAAGCTCTACCTCCTCACCTTGTACCTCCGTGCGGTGTACGTCCTTCCCCAGGCCTCCTCCTACCCCACATTGCTCCCTTGCTAACCCTCGCGCACCACAGTGATCTCGGCCACATCCAAATCCTCCACTACGAAGCCTTTGCCGTCCTAGCATTCAACATCAAACTCGACAACGGTACCGTCGGCTCCTCCCCCGCGGAAACCCCAATCGGCCTCGAAGCTTGGAACTCGACCCGCCGGAAACCGAAGCGCTCCTTCTTCAGCCTCGGTCGCAAGGCACCTGCACCGTGGGGAGGAAGCGGGAGCGGGAGTGGTCGGAGTAGTGAGGTGAATGCGGCGGAGTGGAGAGGAACGGGGCCTGGGAGGGTCAGAGCTGGGAGTGGTGGGGAGACTGAGGAGCTGGCGAGGAGGAGAGCTAGGACGGGAGATGCGCTGGGGAGTGGACTGCTGAGGTAGGCTTTGTTCCTTGGGGGAAGGGGAGAGGAGGCGCTGATGGTTCGCTCGGTCTGCAGTGCGCCGCCCGAGTACGATAATCGCGTGGCAGACGCTACGGCGCGGGAGATGGTGCGAACGCCAGGATGGGAGCATGAGCCGTTGCCAGGGTATACGTAGCGAGGTCGAGGTTTCGTTGTGGTCGGAAAGTTCGGGAGCGAGGAGGAATCGTGCGGTGGGAGAGATTCTTGAGCTGCAGGCTGGCTCAGGCAATGTAGGAGGTGCATATGGTGTATGTGTAGGAGGAGCTATCAAGCAGGTGGAACTTTGTTGTTCGAGGCATCTGGCGACGAAGGATTCAGCTGTTGTCGTTCGAGCGACTGCCTTCCCTCACTTCTGCTTCCTCGCTGACTTTGATTTCTTGCTCCCACCTGCCGCAGCCTTTCTATCGCCTCACTGGTGCTCGCATGACGGAGGTACAGCGCCCCCATCCCCCAACTCGCCTCGTCGCCAAGCTCCCGGAGCTCCATTCTATTTCTCAACACCCTCGCCTCCTCTGTCGCCCTTTCAAAACAAGTTTCGTCGATACCTTCCCTTCGCCCCTCCTCCTTTCTGCTCGCTCGTTCCCTTCAAAAAAAGACGCAACTCCCCACACCTCCCGCCCGACATCTCCGTCTCGCCCTGCTCGCCGGCACGGCCGAACCAGCGAATTTATATCCATCCACCAATCGCCTTTCCTCCAACCACTGCGGCCATCTCCTTCTGCTGAACCCCTCGCCCACCGAGGAACGCCTTTCCTCGCTTCGCATGCTGTCCTCTCTCCCGACGTACGCTCCACAACCCGCCCGACGTCCCTCGATCGAATCCACCCGCGGGTCGTCGTTGACTCTTCAGGAGGAGAGCGGCTCCAAGGTGGGGAAGGAGGTCGAGGAGGCAGAAGTGGATGCGCACGAGGGGGAGGTTGGGGATCCAGAGACGGTGCCTAGTCCGAGAGCGGAGCACGCGTACCCCGATGGTGGGGTTCGAGCCTATTTGTGTGTGGTGAGTTCAGGGTTGCGGGGATGGAGAAAGGGGAGCTGATGGGTTTGGGCTGCAGGTCGGAGGGTTCTTGGTGTTGTTTAGGTGCGTGCGGGTGGGAGAGAGGGAGGGCGGGAGCTGATGCCTGGCCTGGTGCAGCACCTTTGGGTTGACGAACTCTTTTGCTGTCTTTCAGGCGGAATTCAAGCGGGTGCGTTTCGAGCCTGCTCGTGTTGGAGAAGGGGTGGAGCTGATGCGATGCGCAGAATCAACTGGCGGACTACGACCCGAGTGCCATCAGCTGGATCGGGAGCGTGCATCTCGGGATCCTCTTCTTTCTGGGACTGCCGAGTGGGAGGCTGTTCGACGATGGCTAGTGAGTTCGTTATTCAGGAATCCAAGCGAGCATTAGCTGACCTCTCCCCAGCTTCCGGTACCAGCTCGCAGCTGGATCCATTCTCTGGGTCGTCGGCGTCTTCACGATGTCGGTATCAAAGACCTACGTCCAGCTCTTCCTCTCCTACTCCATCTGCCTCGGCGTACGTTCCCTCTCCACCTCCTCCAGCCACTCTCACTAACCTCAGACGAACAGCTCGCCCTCGGCCTCGTCTTCGCCCCCACCCTCTCCTGCGTCGGCTCCTACTTCTTCCGCAAGCGCTCCATGATGAACGGATGCGTAGCCTCGGGCGCTGCGTTCGGAGCAGTGATCTTCCCCATCATGCTTAACAACCTCTTTGAGTCGATCGGGTTCGCAGCCGCCATGCGAGCAGGTTCGTTCCCTCCTTCGCCGCGCGAGGTCGAAAGCTAATGGAGTTCAGCGGGGTACATGATGGCTGGGTGTTTGCTACTCGCCAACATCTTGATGCGACCTCGAATTCTTCCAAAGAAGAAGCGAGTGCCAGTGTTCCCTCTCATCGGCTCCTTTCTGCGACAACGCTCGACCTGGTTCGCGTGCGTTGGCAGTGCGCTCGTCATGCTGGGCATGTTCATTCCAGTTCGTCCTTTTCCTGCTCAATCCAACTAGAAAGCTGATATTCTTCCTCTGCAGCTGTTCTGTGAGCAAGCATTCCACACGCGATCCGGCCGATCCTAACCCTCTTCTCCCCGCAAGACATCCAGGTCTTCGCCCAGGTCAGCGGAGCAGGAGAGATCTTGACCACGTACTCGATAAGCATCATCAACGCTACCGCCATGATTGCACGATTACTCGCAGGAGTAATGGGGGACCGGCTGGGCTATATCAACGTCTCGATTCCTCTCGTCGCGACGACTGGGATCCTCATCTTCGCCATGTAGGTCGAGCAGGATACGAGATGCGACGGGGGCTAATGACCTTGGACTGCAGGCTCGGCGTTCATAATGGAGGAGGAATCATCGCGTTCGACCTGCTTTACGGCTTCGCAAGGTGCGCTCCCCGAGGCTCGATTCTCACTTTCGGACTGACGAGTTCCTCTCCTCCAGCGGCGGGTGGGTGACTCTTATGGCACCAGTGTTGATGTCTCTCGCAACCGACGTCTCAGAACTGGGGTACGTCTCCTCCCTTCTCCTGCGAAGCCCAAACTAACCTCGCTACGCAGAATTCGCGTCGGTCTTGGATTCATGTTCGTCGCAGTCACCTGCCTCATTGGATCTCCCGTCGCGGGGGCGCTCCTTACAGCTGCTGGGAGCTATTGGGCTCCTTGTACGTGGGGAGGGGGGACAGTTCTTTTGGGGGGAGGGTTCCTCGTGCTGGTGCGTCGAACGCAGGTGAAGCGGAAGGGGACTTGGAAGGTTTAGCAGCATAGAGCATTTGTAAGGGAGACACGGGCATTAGACTGGAAAACTTGGAAGCAGCGAGGACGCAGAGGGAGCGGTCTCCGCGGTCGCCTTTCTCTCCCTTCCCTCCCTCCACCGCTACACGATGTCGTCTCCGGGTGCGTCTCTGCTCTCCAACGCGACCTTGTCAGCTCACGCCTCACCCCCCACAGTCCTCACGCCGGCCCAAGTCAAGTCTCGCTCGGTGCATCTCAAGGTCCACCCCTTCCTCCTCACCAGCGGGGATCCCAAGATCATCTACCAGGCCTGCAACAGCAATCCCAACTCTGCGGAGTTGTTCTCCGAAGGAGCCAACACCAGTGAGGGCGACGGTGGAGCGCCGCTGGGGGAAGCGCCACAGCGCAACGACCTCGCCTCGACTCCGGCCGTTACGCAGATGCTTTGGTTCAACGAGAACGGCGACGGCGAGACCTCGTGAACCTCAAGGCCAAGAACCCTCGCGGAGTCACTGTTTGGGATGTCGTCAAGGTGCGTTGGTCGTGGTCGGGGGGTCGACGCTCTGAGCTGATGCTGTGGCTTTTGCAGGCGATCGCGGCCTTGTGAGCTCGCTGCGAGCTTGTTCCTGGATCGCACACTGACTTTTCTTCGCAGTACGGACCAGCCCTTCGGCGATGGCGAGTTCATGACCCGCGGAATGGTGCTCGACGAAGGCTCGTTCGTTCGTTTCTCGCAAGAGGAAGCGCAGAGCTAATTACCATCGGCGTTCCAGGTTCTTCACCGGAGCAAATGGTGACCCTGCGAAGGGAAGCTGCACCGTCGACTTTGACTTCACGTGCGGAGGAGAGTGGTGATTGGAGGGACTTCCGCGGAGGGTGGACGAGATTTGTGGCGAGCTTGTTTGGAACGCCGCAGAGGGATTGCCAGGTGTCCAGTTGCTCTCCTTCTCTGCTCACAAAGTCCGCTCGTTCTCGTTCTGCTTCGTTGAGGAGAGTGACTCCTGTCGACAAGGAGCGATGGTTCAACTCCTCCCCCCGAACGGCAACAGCGAGAGCAACGGCGCTCCCTTGCCCCCCATACCCTCTCACTCCTTCAGAATCTCCTTGCACGTCTTTGGCGTTGACCCCGGACTTCTTGAGGCAGCCGAAACGGAGGGAGAGCAAGGAGGCTCCTTCGCACAAGGGCTGCGGAATTGAATAACTTTGGTGAAGGATGGAGACATCTAAACAAAACGACTGCACCGTTCTCCCCCCTGTCAAGCAGCGAGAATAATCCCAGCGGCCCTCTCCGCGATGGCATCTGAGAAGCAGCAAGTTAGCTCTCGGTCCTCGCTGGGAAGAAACGAGACGCACAAGCCACCGTCTGCGGCTGCAGACAGAAGAAGGAGATCAGCTTAGCGACCACGAGGAGAAGAAAAGAACGCACGTGAGTACCGACGTGGAGAGGAACGATGCTGAGATCCACGACGCGAACGTTCGCAGTTCCAAACACGCGAAGACTCGGATCCACGACTCCACCATCGGCCCTCGGAAGCATCGAAGCCTGTAAGAAACACAGCGAAGTCAGCAAAGAGCGAAAGAGATGAGATGCGAACGAACGGTCCCAACTGGATGATACCTGCTCGTTCGGTCGTCAGCCTCGCTTCGCAATTGCAGAAACTGAAGACGCACTCGGTCCTGACGTTGTTCTTGACCCACGTATCCCACTGAGCGTTGGTCCGCACCGAAGGTCCAGGTTCGGCCTCGGCGGCGAGGAAGGCTGCGAATCCTGGGAACGAGGCGAGTTGGCGGACCCACTGCGCCGCCTTAGACAGGAAGAACGTGTCGACGGGGTGCTGCAGGTCTAGGGTATGAGGAGGTTAGCAAGGAAGCAAACTTGTTCGAGAGAGAGCGAGGATGAAGAGGGTGGCGACGTACATTGAGGGTCGATGCGGGGATAGGCGAGAGGATTCGACGAAATGATGTGCTGTAATCACAACAAAGGGTCAGAACAGCGACGCAATCTGGCCGAGAGAACGCCCACAATGTTTCCGCGCGAGAAGGAATGCTGAAGGCACGCCGCGAGGCTGATGTAGCTGGTCCCAGGCTCGCCAGCAGCGTTCGCGCCAAAGTACGCGTTGACGCTCAGAACCTCCATGATCGGCGATCCTAGGAGTTACAGCGCGACCTGCTTCAGGAGCTGCTTGGTCGAAATGCCCGTGTTCTCGATCGTCATGAGCGAGAGCGCCTTCGCCTGGTCGATGAACGAGAGGAAGCTGGGACCGCCGTTGCCGATGAGGTATGCGAGGGCGTAGGTCACTTGGGTGAGGATTCCTTTGCCTTGCGCGTAGTCTGCGAGAGCCTAAGCAGCGACGTCAGCGAAAGGCTGGGAGGGGAGAGCGAGAACGCACAGCAGCGAGAGCGGCAGGATCAAACTGGAGAGTGTCGAGAGAGATGACGCCGGGCTTGAGCTTGTAGACCAGAATGACTGTAGGATGATCCTGCGAGTGACTTCGGGGTTAGTGCGAAAGCGCAAACTTGAGGAGCACAGGCGCACCTGCAAGTTCTCTCCGACACCCGGGAGACTGACAGCGACCGGAATTCCGACTGAGGAGAGCCAATGTCAGCGAGAAGCAGCAAGGTGCGGAGAAAAAACGTACGGGGAGTAAGTACGGCAGGATTTCCAATGCCAGACAGCTCGAGGAGTTGTGGAGTCTGAACGCTTCCGGCGGAGAGGACGACTTCGCGCGACGCGTTCTGGAGACCAATCAGTCAATCAAGCGTCGCGTAGGAAAGCTGAGGGAGAACGTACTGCGAAGAGAATCGTGCCTGGAGTCCCAGTAGCGACAAAGGAGACCCCGCTGGCAACGATAGAAGTGGAGGACGAGCTCGACGACGCCTGCCAGTTGATCTTGACGACTTGAGCATTGGTGATGATGACTAGGTTCAAACGAGCGACGATGGGATTGACTGCGAGGAAGCTTCAGCAAGCAAGTGGAAGTCACGAGAGATTCGACTCACGATAGGCGGTCTGCGAGCTTTCGCGCGTCTGGTTCGTCGCAACGATGGTGGAGGGGCTCCAACAGATGCCAAACGTGTCGCCGCTGCTCAGATCTTGGGCGACAGGGATTCCTCGTGCTCGAACGGCGTTGAAGAAGCCGACGTACTGAGGCGAGATGTAAGGAGGGTACGAAACGTCGACTGGGCCCTTGTAGCCGTGAACAAAGGGATTGAAGGCGACGGGTTGGTTCTCCGAGTTGCCACCCGGCACACTGAAGTTTTCGGACTGTGAGAATCTTCGTAAGAGATTGAGCGACGAGGGGAGAAGGAGAGCTGACCTTCTTGAAGCTGGGGAAGAGCGAAGCCCAACTCCTGCAAAGAGGGTCAGCTCGTCCTCCAGACTGTTCTCGAGGAACCAACGCACCAGCCTGGATTTCCGAGAGCTCCCCAAGCATCGAAATCGCCAGCGAAGCCTCGCGTAACCGCCAGAAAGTTGAGCTGCGAAGTCCCGCCCAAGACCTGAGAAGGCGGATCAGTCAAGCTCGAACGACGCTCCTTCCTGCTCACCTTGCCACGCGGCCAATAGACCGATTGTCCACCTGCAGTTGTCTGCGGAGCAGTAAAGAAAGCCCAATCGATCGGGGAAAGGAAGGTCGACCCTGCAAAGCCCTTGAGATCCGTTTGAGCGAACGTGGCGAGAGGGGTTTGGACGAGCGTACAGGGATGTCGATTCCCGGGTTGCCCTGTTGACTGCGACGCAGGAGGTCCCGTTAGTCCTGCTCGAAGCTTCCACAGATCGCACTCACAAGGATCCAGCTTCGAGCACCAAGACCGTCCCTGACGGATTCTCGCTCAAACGAGCTGCAAGCGCGAGACCAGCTTTGGAGCTCCAAGTCAGTCGTCGGTACTCGACCATCTGAGAAGGCCACGCACCTGTTCCGCCACCCACGACCACGTAATCGTAGGCGGTGTTGAGGACGGTAGTGAGGGAAGCACTATTGGCGTCGAGCGGTGGGAGTGCGGAGCAGGCGTCGAGCGGTGGGAGTGCGGAGCAGGCGGTGGCGACGAGAGCAGCCACGAAGAGCTGAAAGAACGCCATCGAGCAGTCGAGGAAGCAGGAGGAAGAAGAGCGTTGGGAAGGCGGTCGAGAAAGGAGCAGGTGACGCGAGGGAAGGGGCTCGAGCGGGGGACAAGACTTCGCTGGCGATCTCTTCCCTCCCCTTCCTGGAAGCAGCAAACGGCAAACGCGAGTGAGCAGTGGTAGAACAGCAAGCAGGAAAGCGGAAGCAGAGGGGGAGAACCAACCTCGACAATCTTATCAACTCGTTCGCGTTCCTCAGCAAGACTACAGTCTTGTGTAGAGGAGAAGGTACGCTCCCTTCTCCCCATCCGCTCCAGCTCCCGCGTTCCTCCCTCCCTCCTTGACCGCCACATCTCCCGGCAAGATGGGTCGAATCGCCGTATCGTCGATATGGATCCACGAAGTCGAGTTGAGCTGCTGCCGCACCGCGACCGTGTAGTGCCCGCCTTGCGCCGACTTGCCATGGTGGTAGACGACTGTAGTCGAGTGAGGAAGAATCAGTGATCCTCTCCACGCTGTCGTTCAAAGGGAGAACGCACCTCCAAACAGCTGATATCGCACCGGCTTGCCTGTCCTCTTGGTCGGCGCAATGATGTCCTCCCTGATCTCCAACTCGGTCCCGTACCCAATGCTCTTCCCGCTCTTCTGGACTCCACCAACGTTGTCGTACAAGAAGCGCTTGAGGTGGAGGATGAGGACAGGTGGGAAAGTCTCGAGGTAGACCTGCTTGGTCGCCTCGACTCGGACGCCAGCGCGGGAGACAAAGTCGGGAAGAGGTTCGGGGAGAGTGAGGTTGGCGAGAGCGTCTTCGATCGTGCGGACGTGGTCGGGCTGCGAGGGATCGGGGTGAGTTGGACACGCAAGAGGGCGAGCGAAGGGACGGACCTGGATGTCGAGCTGGAGACGCTGGTACGGTTCGAGCGTGATCGAGTCCTTCTGTCCCGAGCAGCGCAGGACCGATCGCAGCTGTCCGCCAAAGATCTTCGTGATGGGCGACTCGCGCGTCTCCGTCTGCGCGCTCCATCAGCTCCCCTCCCACTGCACACGCGAAACAAGAAACTCACAGTCCTGGTCGTCGCCGTACGTCCCTTCGAGCCAACCTCGAGCCACTCCTCCGTCGCTCCCGCCCCATTACTCTTCCCCTCTTCCTCGGGCATCTTGCCCTTGTCCACCCGATCGATCATGACCAAGATCTCATCATGGAGCGTATCGAGGAAGAAGCCCAAGAACTCCTCGGCGTCTTCCTGGTGCCCTCGTCGCATCGCATCAAAGCGCTTGTTGGGCTTGATCGACTCGTACACTTGCTCGGGAACGAAAGGGTCTGACCAGTCGGAGGCGGTGGGAGGGGGGATGAAGGCGTCGGGAGGAGGGAGGGAGGAGAGGGAGAGGGAGGACGACTTGGAGCGGTGTCGGACGACTGAGATCGTGTTGGGCGAGCGAAACTCTTCGAGGAAGAGGATCCTGTGCGAGCGGTGCGGTGTCAGTGAGCTGTTCGCGTCGAACGAAAAGGGAGAGAAACGTACATCGCATCCATGCTCGGCGTTTGCCCACCCAAATCTCCCTTGGTCTCCCTCCCAACCCGTTCGACCAAGCTCCAAAACGGCGAGCAATACACGAGGACCTGGAGGATCGCGTTCGCAAAGCACATGTTGCCATTGTTGATCAACCCGCGCGGGATGACCTCGTGTCCATCGTACGCACTCTCGACCCCCTCGAGCGTCTCCGCGAGCGTCTTCTTCGTCGGCGGCGCGCGGGGGATATGCTGCGTTATCGGAGAGAGTGGGGTGCCATTCGGGTGAAGGGGCGGGGGTGCGGACGAGGGCGGAGAGCGGAGGAGGTCGGCCCAGGACTTGCGCGGGACGGCAGGGGATTTCGGCGTCGAGGGGAGAGGGAGGGAGGGGAG
>JANGFH010000168.1:0-26510 GCA_025758715.1 Glaciozyma martinii | reverse complement strand
GCGGTGGGGGTGGGGGGGGGGGGGGGGGGGGGGGGGGGAGTGGGAGAGGATGTGACGAAGGTACTGCGTGCGATTTTGTTAGTGGAAAAGGCGAGGACGAGGGAGAGGAACGCGCAGTCGCTCCTTCGCGCCCGACGTTTGCGAGCGGAACGACCTCGTCGACGCCTAACTCCACCTTGAGCGTCCCTGGATCCTGTCCTCCCTTCGCATAAACCAGAAACCGCGACTGCCTCACGCTGATAAAGTCGATTGTCCGCAGATGAGCGATCATGTCGCGCACCTCGGGCAGCGGCTCGTCGTAGTAGCTGATGACGATGTCGACGGTACCGAGATGGCTGCAATGAGTTGGTGAGAGGGAAGTGGGGAGGTTGGTGCATATCGGTGATGGGGATCGAGTTGCGGGAAAGGGTAGGAGAAGGAGCCAGAGGAGGAGAGGAGTGAGGGAGAGGAAGATGGCGAGAGTGGGAAGGTTTGGGGAATGGGGGGAGGTGGTCGGAGGGAGTGAGGGCAATAGGGAGGGCGAGGTAGGAAGAGCGAGGGTTCGGTGGTGCAGGCGGGAGATGCCACCGAGAATGGGTCCGGCGAATTTGACGAGAATGCGATCCATGTCGAAGGCGAGTATCGTGCAGGCGGTGTAGATGAGGAGGAAGGGAAGCCATGCCTCAGCGATCTCGTTTGATCTGGATCCAGCGACGGCCCAGATGAGGAGGAAGGCGAGGTTTCGGGGGATGATTTCGAGAGGAAGGGGAGGTGGGGTCGATTGAGAGGAGGCGTACGAGGCGAACTGGGCAAAAGGTGCGGCGAAGATGAGGGTGCCAATCGCAAGCACATCCGAGGTGTCGATGGTAGAAAACCAGTTGTCTGAGAGGAGGGCCGAGAGGAGGAGGGTGGCGAAGATTGTCGCGGAAAGGAGGAAGGCGATCTGCGAAGAATGTCAGCGCGGTTGGAAGCTCCGAGAGTCGACTCACGATTGAAGACCCCAGGAAAAAGAACGGCTGATTCACCACTCGATGGGCAACTCTTCTCGAGGCGCCATGGATCGCCACGGAGAGGACCACGCCGAGACAGCCTGGCACGGAGGCAGACTTTCCGAAGAGCGACAGCCCCACCAAGAACGGCGCACCGAGAGAGATGCAAGCCGCTCTGGTAAAGCTGACCTCGCCTTCTGCAAGGATGGCAGCAGGAAGGATGAGGACCTGCGTTTCAAGTCAACATCCCCCCCTCTCCCTCCTCGACGCCCTGGAACTCACCTCGATCCCCGTCCACACTACAGGAACCACCTGCCTTGCTCCCCACATCAGCAGAAAGCTGGCCAGTGCCAACCCAGTCCCGTGAATCCCCATCTCCTTCCATCCTCCCTCGAGGTCGAGTCCTGCACGCTCCTTGTGCGGCTTCCCAGCGCCTCTGAACCGGCCAAGAGGACAAGCACAAGGAGTTGAGCTGGAACGAGGGCAAATAGAACCTTGGGCTGTGAGTGGAGGGCTAGGTGGGCGAGGGAGAAGGCGGCGAAAGCTGAGGGGAGGATTGAGAAGGGGATGAGGTGTGAGTGCGCCGGGGAGAGCGGATGTTGCGAGGGCGGGTAGGAGGTGGAGAGGTCGTCGTCTAGCAGCTCGCACAATGACCCCTCCTTGAAAAGATCCATACCAGGTCGTGTGCGTTGGAGGAACCGGCGAGAGCACCCAAGCCTGAGAGGAGCGTGCATAAGGTTTGATCCGGGCTTGGCGGAGTCTCCGTACTCGCGGCGCGGTGGATCCTAGGGCGAGTAGAGGAGATTTCGGAACGCTGGTTAGAAGAGGCAAAGCACCATCCTCCACGCGAGCAGGAAGCAGAATGAACGCCGAAGCAGGCTCTGGAGCTGGATGCGCTCGCGTACCTGGCTCACCAGGGAGGAACGCAGGCAGAGCTGGACTCAAGGCGTACGATAATGGAGCAGATCCAGGACCAGCCGACGTCGTTCCAGACGAAGAGGGATCGTCGCGATCTCGTCCTCCCCCTTGGCCTCCTCCACCGACTCTGATTCCTGCCCTCCCCTCTCGTTTGAGAGCAGGGGTCTCCCCCAAAGCCTCTTCCTGAGCCCAGGCAGCCTTCAGATCACAGCTACGCGGCCAACGGGGGCTGAGATCTCGACCACGCCATGTCGAGGGTGCGTCCTCGTCAACTCAGCTCAGCGTGACTAGCTAACTCAACGCCACGGCTGCAGTTGACAGCAGCAAGCCACTCGTCCCTCCTCCAAGCCCTGACTCCCCTCGGTGGACCTCCCGCCACCTCCACCTCCTCCCTCTCCTCTTCCTCCTCCATCGTCTCCCGCCAGTCCTCCTGCCGCTCGACCGCCTCAGTCCAAGCCGTCCCTTTCCGCACCCCAATCCGAGGCAACGGTGGCGCCAGCATCGTCTACGGATCGAGTGGGATCGGACGCGGTCTCGATTCGAGCGGGACGACTTCGAGCGTGGGAGCGGGCGGGAGCTACTTCTCTGGCGCGCCGATGCAGCGACGAGGGTCGGATAATGGAGGCTACCTTGGCTCGGCGGACGGGAGCTCGACAGCGCTGGGACTCAAGGCGGCTGCGGCGGGAGTGGTTTGCGCCAGGGCGGTCGGGGAGGTGAGGCCAGAGGTGGAGAGGGTCGCCAGCGAGACGCTGAGTGACCGCCCGGCCAAGGCGGAGGGAGTCATGTTGCGTAAGACGGCGGGGGATTTCATCTTTGGCGATGTGCTCGGGGAGGGATCGTACAGCACCGTGAGTCGCGCACTCGACGGGAGCTCTGGGAGGCAGCTAACGCGTCGAGCAGGTCTCGCTGGTGACGGACAAGCATTCGCCCAACAAGCAGTATGCACTCAAGGTCCTCGACAAGGAGCATATCAAGCGGGAGAAGAAGACCAAGTACGTCCTCATCGAGAGGGACACGCTCAAGACGCTCGACGGGCACCCTGGGATCGTTCGGCTGTACTGGACGTTTCAGGACGCGCGGAGCCTGTGTGCGTGCGTTTCGCTTCGCTTGGGCTGGCTGCTGACTTGTACCGCAGACTATGTCCTCGAGCTGGCGAAGAACGGAGAGCTGCTCAAGTGGATCAAGAAGGTGCGATCCTCGCTCGCTTTCCAGCCTGCGCACTACTGACGGTGCTTACAGTTTGGCTCCTTCTCCCTCCCCTCGGCAAGATTCTACGCCGCGCAAATCCTCAGCGCCGTCGAGCACATGCACAGCAAGGGCGTGATCCACCGCGACCTCAAGCCCGAGAAGTCTGCGCCCTCCTTCGTCTCTCCTGAACCGCGCTGACGCCCTCGAGCGCAGTATCCTACTGGACGACAAGATGCGAATCAAAGTGACCGACTTTGGGACCGCCAAGCTCCTTGGGAACGGCGACGTCGTTGAGCCCGAGCTTCTTCCTGGCGAGAGTGCGTTCTTCGTGTTCTGCTTCCTCTCCCACTCTAACACAGTCCCACAGCTCCCCGCCAACGGTCCCGCTCCTTTGTCGGTACTCCCGAATACGTCTCTCCCGAAATCCTCTCCGAGAAGAAGGAGTCTTCCAAGTCGTTCGTCCTCCCCTCCTCCCCACATACTCTCCTCTCTAACCTAGGCCCAGATCCGACTACTGGGGCTTTGGTTGCATCCTCTTCCAGATGCTCGCGGGCCACCCTCCCTTCCAAGCTCGCACCGAGTACCTCATGTTCCAAAAGATCATCAACCTCGACTACACCTTCCCTCCAGGCTTCCCTCCCGACGCCCAAGACCTCGTTTCCAAGCTCCTCGTACGTCTTTCCCCCTCTCCCCGGGTCTCACTAACGCCCTCGCAGGTCCTCGACCCTCTTGCGCGACTCGGCGGCGGCCCAGAAGGGATCGAAGCGATCAAATCCCACCCCTTCTTCACTTCCTCCCCCTCTATCGACTTTCGCACGATCTGGACAACCGCACCGCCGGAAATCGAGACGGGCCTCGCGCCGCCGAGGAAGGAGGAGAGAGGCGAGTTTGTCATGCCGGAGGGGTTGGAGGGGTTCGTTAGTGAGGAGGGAGAGATGAGCGATGGTGGGAGGCACTGGGGAGGGAGCGGGACGACGGGGAGTGGGAGTCCGATGGGGGAGGTCGTTAGGGAGGTTCCTAAGGCCCCTGCGACCAAGTGGTGCGTTCGCCCTCTTTCTAGTTTGGGGGAGAGGAGCTGATGAACGATCGCAGGACGGGCATCCTTCTCCCGAGCGAGACGATCCTCTTTGCCTCCCCCGTTCTCGATCGAGGAGGGTTCTTGTCCAAGAAACGAACCCTCATCTTGACCGACTACCCCCGCCTCATCTGCATCAAGGAAACCGTCCACCGCGTCACCCTCAAATCGGAAACCTTCCTCTCCACAGCCAGCGGCTCAGGGAAACCGACCTTCCTCCGCGCCGACGCTGAGGGGGACAAGGTCTTTTACGTTCGGACTGTGCGTTCCTTTTCTCTTTGAGCGATGGAAAGGTAACTGATGCGAGGCAGCAGAGTCAGCGGACGTTCAAGTATGAGGAACCGGCGGGGGGAGCGGGGAGGTGGGTTGCGGAGCTGAGGGACGCGCAGGAGGGAGCGGTGGCGAGGAAGTAGAGTTCATGGACAATATACTAGGGAGGCATACACGCCATTTGAGTGGGGATTGTGGGCTTGGTTCGAGGACTTGCTCGACTCGGAGAGGTGGTCGTCAGCCTCCTCCTCGCACGCGAGGACGACGCCACGAGAGAGTTGGTGGCGGCTCCGTTTGTTGATTTGGGGAACGTGCTCCGTTTTGCATCTGAAAGAAGTGGTAGTCGCCCAACACTCCCTCGTGAAGCTTCCAGAGCGGGGTCAAGCGGGTGCTGATGAGCGTTGCAGGAAAAGCCCTCGGTCGCGAAGCGGTTGTCGACTCCCCCCGTTCTCCTTCTCCTTCTCCTCCAATCGAACGATTTTGGGCTCCGGGGCAACTTTGCTTCCTCTCGACCTGACTGGATCGGGGAGCTAGTTTAATTTACGTCGCCAGGAATCTACTGACACAGCAATCAGGCGAGAGGGAAGGGAGAAAAGTGGTGGGGGAGTGTGCGAAGCTCCGGACTCCGACACCACCTCCCTCCTCTGGTCCGCAAGTGCGTCCACTTTCTTGCTTCCTGTCTGCCCCATTTCTGACAAGGTTTTTTTGCAGCTTCGGCCTTGACTTGTTGCCTTCTAGCTCTCTGCTGGGAGGAGGAGCCTGCTCGCAGCTTTCCAGCTCGAGGAGAGAGCGTGTGGTGATCGAGGTGCGGAGGAGAAACCTCGTGTGCCTCGATAGTACAATATCAGGAACGGAGAGGAGTCTAAGCAGGGGATGGGAGCAGCTTGGGAGGATGAGGGAGAAGAAACGGCGGAACTTGGGCTGCTGCAAGAGGGCGAGCGAGGCCTGCTCCGAAGCAATGTTGTTCTCCTCGACGCGCGAGTTCATGAATCGACCCTGCGAGGACGTCAGTATGAGATGACCCTTGCTTACGGAGAAGGACGCACTTGCATTCCGTCCTGGTCGAAGTGGGAGCACGCCTAAGCCACCTTCGACAGGATCAACTTGAGGTCGTCGATGCGAGTGCCGTTCTCCTCAAAGGCCATCGAACCCGAGTCATCGCAGTAGAGAATTGTGTAAAACCTGCGCGCGCTGTTAGCTCGATTGGGGGAGGGGTAGAAGAGGAGGAACGAACAGAGCGAGCTTGCAGAGGTCCATCGCAATCTCCATCGGCATGCGCCACTCGGCAGCGATCTTGGGAAGCGCTCCAGAGCGTGCGACGTTCTGCAAGGCACTGAATTCAGCCTGGCTTCTTGCGAAAGCCAAAAGAGAACGCACCTGAGCGAGCGCCTCGAGCGAGCCCTGGGGGTAGAAGGCGGCGAGGTTCTGCGGACCACGGAGGTCAGCCACCTGCCTGTAAACACACTGGAAGTAAACGCGCCTGGTCCTGGACTCCCTGCTTGAGCACCGTGAGAATGGCGTTGGCATCTGGTCCTCCGCCGACGTGAGGCTGCCGCTGCTGCTGCTGGGGAGGAGGCGCGCCGTACTGGCCCTGCTGCTGCTGCCGTACTGGCCCTGCTGCTGCTGAGGGGGAGAAGCACCGTACTTGACTTGCTGAGGCTGCTGTTGTCCGTATCCTGCGCGCAAGGTTAGCTGGGGGTGGGAGAGGGAGAGGAGAGAGCGCACCCTGCTGAGGTTGCCCGTACTGCTGTCCCTGGGGAGGCTGGCCGTACTGCTGTCCCTGGGGAGGCTTCCCGTCTTTACCTGAGAAGTAGGAAAGAAGAAGCGACTGAGCTTCGATGACGAGAGAAGGCGCGGAAGAAAAGGGGCGAAGACAAGGGCGAAGCCCGGACTCCGGCGCCACCTCTGTCGACCATGTCCCCAGTTCTCGTGCACTCTCCCAGGCGCTCTCACAAGCGCAACAGCGAGCATTAGGTTCCTACAGAATCAAATGATTTCATGCAAAGCATTCCTTCGTCCAAGCAATCCTCCTCGCTCCTCGCTCACTTCTGCAAACCGACCCCTCGTCAGCTCCCATCTTTGCAAAGAGAAGGACAGAGCGTACTTCATCTTGCGTATCATAGGACGAATCGATGCCGCCCATCAAAAGCTTGACGAGCCACAGCTCGGGCGTCAGCTCGACCGGCGGGTTGGCCTTTGCCATGTCGTCCGCCTCGTTCTCGTAGTTGGACGTGACCTGCGCGTGCGACCCCTCATTAGCTTCTCTGGTAGCGAAAGGCACAGCCGAGAGAAAAGAAACAAAAGCCAAATCGCGGGAAAAAGGGAGAAAAAGGGAGAGGAACGTACATCGACGAGTCCACCAATCTCAGGGTGCGAGTCGATCTCCTCCAGGAAGGCACGAGCTTTCAAATCGTTGCCCACCTGGCATAGCTGGAAACTGATGGAGTCGGAGCCGTAGCGGGTGCGACCGAGCTCGCGGTTGGCGTTGCTGATGACTTTGACGATCGTGTACCTGTCTTCTCCTCCCTGAGCCATGCGTGCCGTTCGTCAGTACTTGTCAAAGTAGAGAGGGAGGGAGGAGAAAGGTGGGAAGAGGGAGGATGGAGGAAGGCGGGAAGAGGGAGGATGGAGGGGAGAGGACAAGGACCCACGGGAACTCCATCCGTGACGCCAATGACGAGGACGGGCTTCTGGAGCCTGCCAGCGCGAGCGGGGCCGAGGACGAGAGGCTCGAGGATCTTAGACTGGAGTGCCGTGCCCAGAGGGGTGAGGCCGGAGAACTTGACTTGCTGCATGAGGGCGAGCGCCGCCTGCTCGGAAGCGATGTTGTTCCCCTCGACGCGCGAGTTCATGAATCGGACCTGAGAGGACGTCAGTATCGGCTGAGCCTTGCGTACGGAGAAGGACGTACTTGAATCCCGTCCTGGTCGAAGAGGGAGCACGCCTGAGCCACCTTCGACACGATCAACTTGAGGTCGTCGATGCGAGTGCCATTCTCCTCGAAGGTCATCGAACCTGAGTCATCGCAGTAGAGAATTGTGTCGAACCTGTGCGCGCTGTTAGCTCGATTGGGGGAGGGGTAGAAGAGGAGGAACGAACAGAGCGAGCTTGCAGAGGTCCATCGCAATCTCCATCGGCATGCGCCACTCGGCAGCGATCTTGGGAAGCGCTCCAGAGCGTGCGACGTTCTGCAAAGCACTGAATTCAGCCTGGCTTCTTGCGAAAGCTAAAAGAGAACGCACCTGAGCGAGCGCCTCGAGCGAGCCCTGGGGGTAGAAGGCGGCGAGGTTCTGCGGACCACGGAGGTCAGCTACCTGCCTGTAAACGCACTGGAAGGAAACGCGCCTGGTCCTGGACTCCTTGCTTGAGCACGGTGAGAATGGCGTTGGCATCTGGTCCTCCGCCGACGTGAGGCTGCTGCTGCTGCTGCTGCTGCTGCTGGGGAGGAGGCGCGCCGTACTGGCCTTGCTGCTGCTGAGGGGTAGAAGCACCGTACTGGCCCTGCTGAGGCTGCTGCTGTCCGTATCCTGCGCGCAAGGTTAGCTGTGTGTGGGAGAGGGAGAGGATCAGACCGCACCCTGCTGAGGTTGTCCGTACTGTTGTCCCTGAGGAGGCTGGCCGTACTGCTGTCCTTGGGTAGGCTGCCCGTATTGTCCCTGCTGAGGAGGAGCGCCGTACTGTCCTTGACCCTGAGGTGCGGGAGGCGCGGCGGAAGTGGGGCGGGAGCCGGGGACGAGGGAGGGAGGAGGTCCGGAGGGAGCAGAGTAGCCACCTTGCTGACCCTGGGCAGGGGCTGAGGTAAGAGTTAGCTGGGTTCCTGGCTAGGACTGGGCTGAGGCGCCAACACGTCACCTGCCCTCAACCTTCGCCGACCTTCGAACCATCGAACAGCGCGCGCTTGCGCCGTATACGCTTCCGCTCCCTGACCACCACGAAGCACCGAAAGGGGACTCACGAGCGCCGTATTGCTGCTGCTGCTGCTGGGGAGGGGGCTGACCGTACTGGCCTTGCTGAGGCGGGGGAGCTCCGTATTGAGGAGCAGACTGAGGAGGGGCGCCGTAAGGCGAAGGAGGAGCTCCTCCAGCTCCGGCGGCGGCTTGAGCGGCGGCGAGTTTCGAGGCGAGTCCCTGTTGGCGAGAGGATTAGGATCGATTCGAGAGGTGTGCCGAGGTGGCTGGCAGCGCGCCGTTGGACGCTCTCGCTTTCGCAGGGCAAACTCACCATGATGCTAGGTGAGGCTTTGAGGGTAGAGCGAGGTAAAGTGGGTTGCTGTTTGAGAGCAGCGACGGGGGTGTGAGAGAGAGTGAGTCGACTGCTCGAACCCCCAAGTACTCTGAGTGCATGTACTCAGGCAGCGAGATGACGATGGAATCTTGAACAACGTTCTATCGACTTGGTCCTGCTCTTCGTCCTCCTGGACTCTACGCTGGACGCTAACCAACCACTTCCACTATCCATCCAGCCAAGAACCAAACTCATCGCGCCTGCGACGGCGTCTTCGCTCTCCTCGCCGCCCTCTCCCGTGCCTGATCGACGCCGAACCTTCCCATAGCGCGCAGGCGGAGACGAGCTGTCGAGCCCGTACACGTGGAGCAGGAGACCAAGCAGATGGGAAGCGCAGAGAACCCAGCCCGCAGACACGATCCACTCGCAATGCAGTCGACCAGCTCCCCCCTCACGCCTCTCCAGCTCCGAGCCTGACCAGCAAATCGGCTGTTGAACGCCATCAGCTCGATTCGGGCGCCTTCCCAAAACTGGCGACTCACTGCTCTCCAACGACGTTCGCAACAGGGCAGCGTTGAGGACCTTGACCTGCTCGGCGAGACGTGCGACGACGAACGCGGTGTTGTGGCGTGGATGCTGACTCACGTCGCTGAGCGAAGAGTGGTTGACGATTGTTTCGTCTGCGAGAGCTGGTCAGCAAAACCTCGAAGACGCAGTCGACGCAAGACGCAGAGCAGGACGCACTCTTCGCCTCAAACTCCCTCCTGACCTGCTCCAATTCGCTTCGCAAGCTCGTGCACTTGTCCTCCAGCTTCATCCGAAGCTGCCCTCCCCGCTCTTTTTCCTCCTCGATCCCCCAAACCATTCTCGTCAGTCTCCCCAGCTCTCCAGCGAGCTCCTCCGTCGACCTCGCCTCCACACTCGATGCCGTCCGCCCATCCTCGACGTCCCTCGACTCGGCTTCCCTGAGCTTGTTCTCCAGAACTCCCATCTTGACACGAAGCCCGTTCATCGTCGAGCGGGAAGAATCCAGCTCGCGCGCTTTGGAAGCGACCTCAGCAGGCGCTTTCGAGAGCGCGATCTCGAGCCAGCCCATCTTCGTCTTCTTGTCGGGCGAGAGCGACTTGGCTTTGGCAGCGTTGTTCCAGAAGCGGAGGACTTGGTTCTCGATATCCTCGACCACAGCTCCAAACCGCTTCGCCTCAGCGGATCTCAGCGCAAGATTGAGATCGAGGACGCAGGCCATAGCTTTGCCGAGGATGATGGTGCGAAGTTTACGCTCGAGCTCCTTGAAGTCGGGGTGGGCGAGGGAAAGGGTAACGACGGCGCCGGCGGCAGATCGCTTCCTCTGCGCATTCTCACGGAATGAGTCCAGGTATCCTCGCTCGCGGGTTCCAAAACGGAATCTCACCTTGTAAGCGGCGAGAATAGCATTCCCTGTGGCGCCTTCTTCGAGACCCAGCGCGCTGAACGCTGCGGCCTTGGTCGAGCAGGCGGAGAAGGTCCTCGGATCGGGACCGAGACCCTGGGGAGCGTTGAGGCGAGGAGGAGTCCCATCCGACGTTGCAGGAAGCTGGAGAGATTGGATATGTTTTCGGGCTTCCGCGAAGAGGATGGATTGAGTCCATTCGGGGAGGGGAGGGGAGCGTTGAAGGGCGAGAGCGAGGATCGCGCCGTACCGCCGCTTGCGAGCTATTCCTTCCGGCTTCTTGGTCGTATCAGACGCCTGTTAAGTGGACCAGGTCAGTGAGCTGCTTTGCGTCCTGGAGGAAACGCTGGAGTGGAGCGCACCAGTTCTTGACGGAATCGATCGTCCAGCTCCGCCAACGTAGAGCTCTCTGCCAGCCTAAGCAGCTCGTAGGCCTCCTCCCGGTTCTCGACAATCTCGAACGTAAGCGGCTCGTCCAACCCAGCACGCGCTGCTCCCTGTCCATCTCCCTCTCGCCGAGTCGCAGCGTCCCTCCTCAGCTCCTCCAACCTCCTTTCCAGCTCGCGAATCTCCTCATACCGCGCCTCGAGCTCTGCACCCACGATTTGCAGAAACGCACTCTTCGGCTCGCGCTCCAGCGCGACTCCTCCCCCTTCGAGCGCTGCGAGAAGCTCCGGCGCTGAAAGGCGAGATTTCGGAGCTGGCGGACTCGGTGGAGGTGGAGCGGCGTCGGGGCTTGTTGCGGGATTCAAAGCACGAGGAATTGCTGCTGGGGAATCGGCCATCCTCCGCGGACGAAGGGAGGAGGGAGAAAGAACGAGCTCCCGCCGCTCTCCGTCTTTTTTCCCAACCGAAGCCGAGGCGATTCTCTCTCACTCATTGGAGGTGATGCTGCATAAGTTACACAATACAGACATGTGTACAAGCATCCTGGATAGTGTCCTTCCCTTTGCTCGGTCTAATATGTTCCCAAGAAATCGAACGCTGCGAAGCGAATCAGCAATGGCGCAAGGACGACGCGGGAGGTCAACTCACTCGCTCGTCCGCACTCTACCCCATCATCCGTCATCAACACACCTGCGCGCGGTAGAAAGAAGCGTGAGTTTCGAAGCGAATGGTCAAAAGGAACAAAGTCCGCACCGCGGACTTCCGCTGAATCCAGGCTCAGGCCTAGGTCAAACCTGCGCACGACGTCAGCCTTGAGCTGAGCTAGAAAGAAGCAAGGAACTCACTCAATGTACCCGCCACCGGATTGAGCGATGCGGTGGAAGCTGGGCAGAGCAGCGAGGTCGACGGTCCAGCGACACAGTTCCGAGGTGTCCCCTGCGAGATCGAGGCGTTAGTTGCTGCACCAGCGACTGTAGTAGAAGAAGGCGCACCTTCGTCAGTATATCTGAACGAAGATGGAACGTCAGCAAGCGAGCGCACGGTGAGACGAGAGCACGCACCGATACATTCGCTCTGAATCCGAAACGTAGAGAATCGCCTGGAAAAGGCTGTCCGCCGAGCCTGCGCATTCAAGGATCAGCGAACTGCTCCTCAAATCTTCCACGACGAGCGCACCTCTTGAAAACTTGCAGAACTTGGACCGCAACCTCTCTCCCTTCCGCAGCACGGCTCCCTTCGCGACGAGATCTGCACCCTCGTCAGCTCCTTCTCGACCCATCTCCAAGGCGGCCAACTCACAGCTCAACCTGTTCTCACACACTTCCATCCCCGCGTCGTTCCGCACGATGAATTCCGGCCGCTGGAACCGATCGACTCCCTCCGCCGGCAACTTGACCTCTGCTCAACCGCCTCAGCTCCCTCCCTCCCTCCTCCACGACCGAAGCGGAAGCAACTCACTCATGATGTAGCTCCTCGGCGAGATGACGTTACTAACCGCCGCCTTCCCCTGCCTCAATCCCAGCCCATACCTCGCAGCACCTTGCAGCGTCGCCACATCACAATCGTTCGGTCGCTCGATGACATGAATCCTTGCGCCAAAGGTCTGCTGAACGCGCTTGAAGAGGTACTCAGACGCTGCGAAGCCTCCCACGAGGATGAGGGCGTCGATTGTCGTCGAGGGGACTTTGGCGAGTTGGTGCTCGAGGAGGGCGAGGACTTGGTCTGCGGGAGGGTGAGCGGGATTAAGATGGAGAAAAGAGGGGAGGAGGACGTACCGATGATGGGGTCAAAGACTTCTTGCTTGATGACGAGGCCTGGGATCGCGAGTTCGCCGTAGAGGAGTCCGATCGCGGGGTCGTCGACGCCGACGTTGAAGCAGTTGAATCGAAACAGGGATTCTACGGTCCTGATCAGCTCCGACACCCTGGAAGAGAGCAGGCGAACGCACCATCGTCCTCTTTCGTGCCGTGGTACTCCAGCTTATCCGTCTCCGAGAAAGCATGCATGAACGCAGCCAAGCTCGGCTGATCCAGATGCTCCGGATGGTCCTTCAGTCTGCGACATCAAAATATCAGCACTTCCCTCCTCCTGCAAACGACCGCGCGACTCACGTCTTGCGCAACAGCTCCTCAAACTTGAGATCGACAAACAAGCTCCCGC
The DNA here is from genome assembly GCA_025758715.1 of Glaciozyma martinii. Taxonomy (NCBI): domain Eukaryota; kingdom Fungi; phylum Basidiomycota; class Microbotryomycetes; order Kriegeriales; family Camptobasidiaceae; genus Glaciozyma; species Glaciozyma martinii. The sequence continues at coordinate 13,891 of JANGFH010000168.1, read as the reverse complement.
AGTTACTCCCGCTCCGAACGCACATCTCGGCGATCTCGAGCTGCGAGAGCTGGCCCATGAGCTTGTAGACGGCCGTATCGACTGTCCCACCTCCAGCGTCGCAGATGATAAAAGTCTGCGAGGGGCGAAGGTGATGCAGCGTCGAAAGGGTCGAGGCGTGGATAGCTGCTGCTTCGGGCTCGCTGCGAGGTTCGTCGTCAGCTTGCGCGAGCGCGGAGGAGGTCGATCGTGGGGACGAATGGGAAGGTCAGAGGGGAGAACGCACGTGATGATCCTCAGCCGATCCCGCCAGTTCTTGTCCCCTCCCCTGGAGCTCTGCACCAACCCCGCCCTGATCGCCGCTTCCCTCATCAGCGCACACCCCGCCGCATCCCACGCCGCCGGTACCGTGAGCAGGACGTCCGCCGCATCTACCCCGCCTCATCAGCTCTCGCTCGCTCACTCAACGGCGGAGAACGCACCGAGATCCGCGACACTGCCAATCTCTTCGGTGATCCGCACTTTCGCGTACACCCAAAGACAGTTAAGGAAGTCGGCGATCACGTCGACAGCTTGTTTGCCGTGCGGGAGGGGAGGGAGTCGAGGATCTGGAGTTCCTGAGCGAAGGGATTCGGGGGAGAGGAAGAGCCTGCGGTCGTCGCGAGATCAGCTTTGGTATCGGGAAGGAGAGGAAGAGCGCACTTGAACCATTCGCATCTGTTGTTGTGTGGTGGAGTTAGTGGGAGAGCGAGAGGCGAGGGAGGAGACGCACTTGATCATTCCTGGACCGACGGCAGAGTTCTTGGCTTCGAGTCCCCAAGCTAGGATCTTAGCTTCCTCGTTTGGAGAGGACTGGGAGTAGAGGATGCACGAAGGGACTTTGCGGTACCTGTCTCCGGGAACTCCGTCAGCTCGTTGCGCGAAGCTTTCGCCTCAGGAAGAAGGGAACGCACGTCTCGTGGCTCGCAGGCCATGTCAGGATCTGTCGAATCTGTCCTGCAAACAAGCGCGTAGAGCCAAACGCGACGCCAGAGAAGGTGGTCCTGCACGAGCACACACCATCAGCTCCCTCCATCCCGCCCTGCCCACCCGATCTCACTGACCCGAAATCAATCCCAACACTCAGTTTCCCCTCGTTCGTCTCGTTCCGTTCCCGTACCGACGCCGCCATCCTCTCCTCCTCCTTGGCTGTCAACCCGCTCTCCCTGCGCGTCCTCGCACTCCGCGCTGTACTCCAGCTCCCACTCCCCTCGACCATTCTATCTCCCCTCCCTGCCGCTCTTGAATACGTAGGAAACGGGCGTACGACCTCCTGGTACCGGGGGAAGGTCGGGCTAGGCGCGTACGAGATGGGAGAAGCTCGGATGAGAGCTGCGTGATCGTCGTAAGACTGGGGAGCGCCGGTCAGCGCCGACCGCTGAGTCCGGATCGTGAGTGGAGTTGAACGGGGAGAGCGTGGCGAGTGAGGGTGCGGGAGAGAGGGGTCGGAGAGGAGAGTTTGGCGGGGGAGGGGTTGGGTGCGGACTGGGTAGGTTTTGGCGGGGGAGGGCGGCGGAGAGGAGGAGGAGGGAAAGCAGCAGCTGTAGTTTGGCGAGGGTTAGCTTTGCGGTACGGCGGTGGTTGCTCGAGCGTACCCCATCACGGAGAGAGCGATCCCAGGCTTGCCGGAGAGATGAGTACGGCGGCGGTGGGGAGTCTGCCCCGTTAGCTGGCTGGCTATCTGCTGTAGCTAAGACTGGTGCTGTTCTGAGCCCTCCCGAGGGAGAAGCCGTTTGCGCTGAAGAGAGAACGGAGAGCAGGCTCAAGAGACTCGGCGCGTCCTCCAAGCTCCACGGCTTGGCTCCGTCGTCGTCCGCTCGGTGTTCGGCTCCTGAACGACTGGTAACTCCTTTAGTGCTGCTTGTGAGGGACAGAGGGAGCTGTCTAGGGCACCTCTACAGCAGCCGATACGCGCGTCGAGGCACTCGGACACAAAGCCGCCCATCCTTTCTGGGTCCGCTGGAGCTTGCTTCGCAGGGATGCAGCAGCAGCAGCAGCAGCAGCAACTGTACGGCAGCTCAGCAGCAACCCCGCAAGAGAAGCAAGAGCTCAAGTCCTCCTCCTGGCGCCACCCTCACCTCGCGATCCCCTCCAACTGGACTCTGGCCGGCGCGCACTCGTTCCTCCCCAGCTCCTGGTCCTTTGATCCCGACCACGCAACCTACCACGACTCGCTGCACAACATTCGACTGGCGTGGAACTCGCGCTCGCACAGGAAGGGGATCCCGGCGATGCCTGTGGTGGCCGAAGAGGAGGAGAAGGAGGGGAAGGCGTGGACTGTGAGGAGGCAGAGGGTGCGTTGGGTGGGCTGCGACGTGTGGGATATAAGCTGGTGGGTAGCTAGTGAGTCCCTTTTGCTCGTGAATCAAGGCCAGGGCCAAGCTGACCTCCCCCAGTCCTCTTCGTAGGTGTTCCTCCGACCACCACTGCTCCTCTCCCTGACGCTGCTCCCGCTCTACGCAGACCCTCGGATCAGTCTTTTGGTGCATCAACGCCGTCCTCTTCTTCTGCTTCTTCACTCGCACTTCCCCCGCCTACACCAACACCGAGGCAGCAACCGCCTACGTCGGCGGTTCCCTCTTCCTCGTAGGAGCCTACCTCGGCTGGGTCGAGGCGCTCAACCCCGCGCGCGAAGCCGATTTCGGCTGGGAGATCGACGAACTAACCCGGTACGCCCTCTCCTCTCCCTCCGCACTCCCTCGCTCACCCTCCGCAGAACCCTCATCGAACCTCCTCGCGCCATCCGTTCCATCGGTCTCCACCGACACCACTTTGGCCACCACGCTCCCTCGACCCCTCATTCCTCCCCTACCTCCTCTAGCACCACTCTCGTCGTTCCTCCCCCGCGCTGGAAGTGGTACGGCGTTCATCCCTCCCTGGCGTACCTCGCCAACTCGATACAGCTCTTTGGAGCAACCGTGTTCTTCATCTCGGTCACTTGTGGATTGCCGGGGGTGTTGCCGAAAGGAGGGAATGTAGGAGGGGAGGAGGGGAGGTCGAGCGAGGGAGTTTGGGTGGGGCTGTATTGGGGAACTCAGGTGCGTCGCCGAGCTGGGTTTCTCCTAGGAAAGTGCTGACGAGGCGGGAAAGGTACTGGGAGCTCCGTGCTTTGTGATCTCGGCGGGACTGTTCTGCCTCGAGGTGCAGGAGAAGTGGTGGAAGCCGACACCCCAGAGTATCGGTTGGCAGATGTGCGTTCTCACTCTCTCCCCAGTCGAAAACGAACTGAACGAGCGTGTCTACAGTGGATTCTGGAACGTGATTGGAGGCTTGGGGTTCTTGTTCTGCGGGTACGCCCTTCGCTCTCTCGCCCGCTCAAGGAGACGATCGCTCACGCTTTGCGCAGGATCTTTGGGATCTGGCGTCAGACCTCGATAGCTGATCCAGAACTGTATCAGGTCCGTTCGTCTCGCGCATCCTTCGAGCGCTCGCTGACAGCTGGGCTTCGCAGCGTTGGGGAACCGCCTTTTCGACTTTTTGGGGATCGTACGTCCCCTTCGGAACCGTGCCAAGTCGATCGCTGATGATTCTCTTCGGCTGCAGATGGGCGTTCTTGCTGGGGAGCTACATACAGCTGTGGGAGGGGATCAACAAGCGGGTCTGAATCGCTGGAAAGCACGCATTCCTTCTCGATTCGGATTTGCGTCGTTCTCGAAACGCTTGAAGACAGTTCTCTTCACGATCTCACTTTGTCCGGAGTGCCTCAGTTCCCAAAGTACAGCTCTCGCGGCACTCGGAGCCAAAGCGCCAAAGTCCCCACTCCGTGGACTCCTTCGATTTCCGCCAGCCCTTCCCTTCGCTTCCTGCCACGTTCGTCCCCAGTACGATGGCGAGCTCGACCGCCTCTTCAGCACTCTTCGACCGTGCCCGTGCCTTCCGGGAGCGACTAGCAACCTCCACCGCCCCAGCAGCCACTCCAACCCCTCCCCCTCCCTCCCCCTCGCCGCACCCCGCCGCCCTCACCAAGCCCCTCACGTGGCGCGCGAAAGCGGAGAGTGCGGAATTGAAATTGGGCGCGGGGCCAACGAGGAAGGTTAGTGTGTTGTTGGAGGATTTGGAGAAGGTTAAGGGGGAGAAGAGGGAGGGGGAGAAGAGGGAGAAGGAGGAGAGGGGGAGGAGGGAGAGGGCTGAGAAGGGGGAGGGGAGGGAGAGGGAGGCGAGGGAGGTGGCGGAGAGGAGGGTCGCGGAGTTGGAGGAGAGGGTTAGGGAGGTCGAGGAGAAGGGTGAGTAGGTTCGGGCGTGCGGTCGTGCGGTGATTGATGAAGTTTGCAGCGATCGCTCTTCCTACCGCCGGCGCGCACCCCTCGGACGCCCTTTCTACTACGGGAAGCAGCTCTGGTTCAGCCAGCAACTCCAAGTTTGTCATCGCTCGCCTCGCTGCGACCGTCACCACTCTCAACGCCGAGCTGGCCGCAAAGACGGCGGAGAACGGCGCGTTCCTCCGCGAGACGAGCTTCGCAAGCAGTACTGACGCGCCTTCGCAGCTGACCTCATGCTCCGCCTCGTCGGTGGTGGAGAAGAGCAGTAGTCGTCGACGCCGGCGCAGGATCCCCAGGAGCAGTAGCAGTACACCCCCCGCTTGAAAAACAACCCAAATCCGTACATAAACACACGCCCCCGCATCCAGTGCAGAGAAATCCACTCCTCGACACTACTCCTCCTCCCCGCGCTTCCTCAGCTCCTCGTGATGCAGCACCCTCTTTGGTCGACTCGGGTCTTTCGCACCCTTCGCCTGCGGAGGGAGAGTCGCCTGAGGAGCCCTAACGTACACTCCATCGAGAGTCCCAATCGTGAATCCAGCCGGGTTAAGCTGCTCGCTCCTCATCAGCACTACTCCGAGCAAGGAGCGAGGGGAGGGGAACGCACGATCGGTCGAGTCGTCTTGACATAAATGTCCGTCTCGCCATGCTTGTTGATACTCGTCGAATACTCTGCCGCGCTCGGGAGGATAGTCGAGAGGTCTTCTGGCGGGGAATCCTCGAAATTAAGGCCGCGACGATGGAGGAGGTGGAGGTCGACTTCTGCGAAGTCGCGAGCTTCGAGAGTCTCGGTGGGAGTTGATTCGGAGGTGGGAGAGGGGGAGAGGGTGGAGGGGATGGTGGATTCGGTAAAGATGGGTCGTTTGGTGGGGCGCGTCGAGGTGGTGCAAGGGAGGGAAGTGGGGGAGGAGGTCGTCGCAGGTGCCGAGGTCGTCGCGGGCTGCTCAGAAGTCGTCGTGGGCGACAAAGGCAGCGTTGTCGTCTCTGTCGGCGCGAGGACGTACGCCGTGAGGGTTCCAATCGTGAAGCCTCCGGGGTTGACCTGCAACGGACGCGTCGTTAGCTTCCCCGACTGACGCCCGCTTCGCACTAGAACGGATGACGTACAATAGGGCGGGTGGTGTACACGAACGTCGAGGTCTGCCCGTCCTCGTAGACAGAGGTGGAGAAGGTAGGGCTCTCGACTGGCTCGTCGCGCTTGACCATCCCTCCTCGCACGCCGTGAGCATCTCCGTGACCGTGGTGTCGAGAGAGGTCGCCGCTGCGGTCCTTCCTGGGGCAGCTCATGCCGACAGTGGCGGCGTAGCCTGAGCTCCCGAGCACGATTACGGTGAGGGCGCCAGCGAGGAAGAGGAGAGCTCGGCGAGTACGGAGCGAGTGGTCTTGAGTCGCTGGAGCGGCCGAGGAGGTGCGCGTGAGCGGCGGCTTTTCTGGAGGAGTTGGGGAGGTCGGGAGGGGAGAGTAGTCTGGTGGAGAGCTGGTCATCTTGAGACTTCAGGGCGTGAATTGGAGCTGATCGGGTTGAGGGAGGAGAGAGAAGTGCGAAGTGCTCAAATGGAGTTGAGCTCCCCTGGGGCAAAACTGCGCCCTCAGTTTCGTCCCGGCGAGAGCCAAAACAGTTTCGCACTCGGCCTTCAACTCGAACTTTTCCCAGCTCGCCTCTTGTTCCTCTACTCTTCACTCGAACTTTCGACTTCGAGGTTCTGCTGCGACGTTGAACAGGTACGTCTCCCTCTCTGCCTCCTTTGTCTCCTCCCCTCCATCCCCACCCATCACTGCTGTGATGAGAACTTCCTAAGATAGGGACAACAGAGTGTCGATAAAACCGCCTTGAATCGAGTGCTGGCGACACGGTGTTGATTCACCAAAGATAGATAGTATCTGAGCATTCGAATGGGCCTTTCCTTTTCGTGAGGAGGGGCGCCGGTGTAGCAGCTGGAGCAAACGAGTTGAACGAGGTCGAGACCGAACGCTGACTTTCTCTGTTCTTCAGGTCTTTCAGATCTTCTGGCACCACGACGAGCGTTGTCATTACGAGGAGCAGCGCATGGAGTTGGGGGAGCATTGGAGCTGTTGGAGCATCGTCGAGGCTGGAGAAGCTTTTCCTTCGAGGCGACTTTTTTCTTCGGTGGTGCTTCTGCGCGGGGAGGGGAGCAGGGGGTGGAAGAGGGATGGCAATGCATGGTTCTACGAGCTTTAAACCGGGCGTCTCGTGAGCTGACCTGCGTTCGTGTCCCTGCTTCTGCTCTCCAGGCCGATCGCCTGCTCATCACCTCCTGGCCCGATTCGACTTGCTCGCTCCCCTGTCTGCTCTTCCTGCTACCTACACGACATCTGCATGCTGGCTTCCGTCTCGAGGCCTCCAAACGCCGCCATGGCAAGCGCGCGCTTTTCGTCAACTTTCAAGTTGCCTCTCGACTTGGATTGCTTCCTTGCCTCTGCTCCTTCTTCGCTAAGAGCTCTCTCGCCACGGTACCCGCACCGTCATCGGTAGCTGTGCCAACTCCTGCCTGCTCGCTGCTTCCTCAGCTCCCTCCGCCAACGGAAAACGAGGGACTGCTGCGTTCGTGTTCTCTTCTCGCTCTCCCTGCTCTCGCGTCCTCTGCTCTCTCTCCCCCAGCTCGCAGGATCAACAACCACCACACATCCCACCTCCAACAGGAGGTCTCTTCCAACCCTGACCCCGCGGATCCCTCGGACACTTTCCCTTCTCCTCTCCTCTCCTCTTCTCTCTCCCATCCTCCACGCGATGCGAAACCCCTTCAAGCGCTCCAAGACGCCCTCCCCCGCCTCTCCTCCACCCCAAGGCGTAGTCCCCTACTCCCCCGCCCCCCTCGTCCGCCCTCTGCCCACCTACGCCTCTCCTCCTCCAACTGCATACCCGACCCCTCCTGCTTCCGCAGTAGAGAGCAGTCTAAGTTCCGGGAGGACCCAGAGCCCAGCTTTCGCGGGAGGGAACGCTTATACGGGCCTTTCGGCGATGGGGGAGAATGAGCGGGTCGTCGAGGAGGGGAAGATGAGTGTTGGGTTCGTGTCCCTCCTCTCTCCCTCCGGACGAGGAGAGGCTGACTGGTGACAGGATCGATTTCGGGACGACTTTCTCTGGGGTGGCGTATGGGTCCACGAGGTTGCTCGGGGGACAGATTCGACAGGTCCTCACTTGGCCGGGGTCGTTTGAGACGTTCGTCCCCCCTCTCTCGGGTCATTTTTCTCCGCGGTGCTGATGAGGACGTAGGTATTGGAAAGTCCCGACTTGTATCCTCTACCATCAGCGTACGCCCTCGGAGCCTGCGGTCGTATTGGCGTGGGGGATCGAGGCGAAGAGTGCTGCGGTTGGAGAGGGGATGTACAAGTGCGTTCTCTTTCCTGCTCTCGAAACGGGGAGGAAGGGCTGATGAGGAGTAGGCTCGAGTGGTTCAAGCTGTTTTTGGACCCGAATGTCCTCCGCGAGGGGAGGTTGAGCTCGAATGCTCGATTGCCGGAACTGCCCGTTGGGAAGGAACCTATTGATGTGATTGTTGATTTCCTCACTTGTCTCTGGCGGTACGCGAAGGAGAAGGTTCGTCGCTCTTCCTCTGAGCGCTTCGCAAGCTGAAGAAGTCGGAACGCAGATCACGGAAGAGATTGGCAGCGTCGCAGACCTCGGTAAGTTCGCTCCGTTCTTTCTCGTCGTGCGAAGACTGATGCGAAAGGACGCAGAGGCGGCGGATGTCCTGCTCACGGTACCTTCGGCGTGGGACGCAGCGGGGTGCGCGATGATGAGGGAAGCTGCGATCAAAGCAGGTTTGGTGCAGAGCGCGAGGGGGGGGGACAAGAACTGGCGAGACCGTCTGAGGATCATCACGTTCGTCTCTCCCCGCTTTACTCGCTCGACTGGCTGATCGGGGCGAACGCAGCGAGCCTGAGGCAGCAGCGATCCATGCTTCGACCCTCTCCTCCCTCCATCGTCTGCGCGCTTCCCAGTCTTTCATCATCTGCGACGCGGGAGGAGGAACGGTCGATACGGCGGCGTACAAGCTCATCGGCCAACTCTCGCAACTCGAGATCGCCGAGATGTGCGCCAGGAGCGGGGCGAACTGCGGGAGCTTGTTCCTCGATCTGAGGTTCGAAGCGCTCATTCGGAGCATGTGCGTCCTTTTCTCTTGAGAATGGTGGCAAAGGGACTGATGGGGAGTAGATTGAGGGACCATCCGACGCATTTGGATGCGGCGTCGTTGGCGGCGTTCAGGCATGCGTTCTCGGAGACGGATAAGCTGGCGTATTTGGGCGAGGAGGATGATGGTGAGCTTCGCACGATCGCTTCGGTCGATTTTTCGCTGATCCCTTTGTCGCAGATACGCTCTTCCGTTTCGTGGGTTCCATTCCTCGCTCTTATCCAGTCTGTTCGCTGACGGGGTTGCCGCAGAACTGCTTCAACATCCACGACGGTCACGCTCCCGAGATTGGTCTCGAGTACGGCGAGCTCGCGATCCCAGGCCACGTCCTCCGCCGCGACGTCTTCGACCCCGTCATCAGTTCGTCCCTTCGCAACCCTCCCTACCCACCTAACCCTCTTCCCCAGACCATCCTCTCCCTCATCGAATCCCAGCTGCAAAAGACGCCCGAGAAGCGCGTTAACGCCCTCATCCTCGTCGGAGGTTTCGCGTCCTCCGAGTACCTCTACTCGCGGATCCAGCAGACGTTCTGAGAGCGGATTCCGGTGATTGGACGACCGCAGGATTGTGATGTTGCGACGCTGCAGGGAGCGGCGAGGTACGGTCTTGGACTTACGGGGGGGAAGGCGGCGGTCAGTAGCGTTGTTTCGCCGAGGAGCTACATTATGAGTGAGTTTGCGCGCTCTGGTGGGGAGGGAAGGGGAGCTGATAGGTGGTGCAGAGGTCAAACTTCCTGCGGTACCGGTGGATCAGTATCAGCGACCTGGCTTCATCACCGTCAACGACGCTGGGATCGAAGTGTGCGAGAACCGACTTAGCTACCTCGTTGCGAAAGGAGGTACGTCGAACCATTCTTCCTCTCGCTCCCACAACTCACTGAAGACTTCTACGCAGCCGTCTTGCGGAAAGGTCAGCGACTTCGATCTCGATTCTGCAAGTTCTCGCGAGGTACGCTTCTAGCCCTCGCTCCTCCTTCTCACTGATCCCCGAACCACGCAGGTCCGTCGGATTGCCTATTCACAGCAATCCTCTACGTTTCCGACGCCGACAAGATCTTTCGCTACACCGACGAAGGTGCTTCGCGACCTCGCTCCTCCGTTCGACGCTGATGCGTTACGCAGGGGAGACGTACGAGCTCTGTCGCTGGACTGTCGACCTTTCTTCTCTTCCCTCATTTCACTGTAATTCGCAGCAGGCGGGAGGGTTCTACACCGAGTGAGCGTCCCTGAGCACTCCGCGACCAGCTGCTGATGAACTCTTCGCAGGTTCGACTTGGGGCTCGAGCTGGATTCTGCCGAGGTTCGAGGTACGTCCATTTCGAGTAGCCTTAAAGAGGTGTGATTGGTGACCCATTCTCGCAGGCGTTTTGCTGAACGACGATGGGGATTACTGCGGGAGAGCGAGTGCGTGGTTTCTCCCTCCCTCGTCTCTGAGCTCGCTGATCTCCTTCCCCGCAGCGTTCGAAGTTATCGGCAACTAGGATCCTCCTCTCGCGTACTCGTAGTCCCCAACCTGGCGAGTTAATTGGGAATCAAGCGAGGTTTCCAGAGCAACGGCGAGGAAAAGGTCCAGATAGATGCGGGCTACAAGAGTGTCTATGCGAGCTATCGATATCGTAAAAAGGTAGGAGGGGGGGTCGTCATAAGAACGTCGTTCAATCTTAAAGTGTCCATCATCTCCAGCCCCCAGCCTGACCCTCCCTCCACCCCCCACCCTCCTCAACACTAATCCCCTCACTCCCAATCCTACTCCCCTCACTAGCAATCGTCGAAAGTTTCCTCACGAGCCTCCCATCGCTCATCCGAACATAGACGATGGACCCACCCGTCGAGCCTGAGGAGCCAGTGGTAGAATGCTGAGTGGGTCGAGAAGGGATCGAGGGCGGGGGTTCCTCGAGGGTGATGGAGCGTTCGAGGGAAGGGGAGGGGGAGGGAGGGCGGTCGGGAAAAGGAGAGGGGAGGGGAGAGGTCGAAGCGAGGTTCTTGAATAGTGCGCGATAGCACGGGGCCTCAGAGTGGTTCGACGTCGATGTTCGAGGCGAGGAGGTGGATTCAGAAGGTGGGTAAGTCGGGTACGTCGCCTCTCCCCGCCTCACGCCATCCTGGTTCGCGAACGGGTCGTCCAAATCGACAGGACTGTACACGCGCTCTCCGACCCTCCCAAACTCGTCGACCTCCCGCTGACCAGCGGGAGGATGCCCGCTCGCACGAAGAAGCATCGCTTCCTTCTCCCCCTTCTCCCTCGTCCTCTCTTCCGCCTCACTCGGATCGAAAGGCTCGACGCCGAGTAACCACCCCACGGCTCCCATGACAGCCGCTCCGACCCGTACCCCAAATCTCGGGTTCCCAGTCTTCTCCTCGTACGTCTTTGATTCCGAGACGAGTGCGTAGTGTCTCCTTCGATCTGGCATCGGGGGGAGGTAGTCGGCCGAGTGGCTGAGCGAGGGGGTCGAGAGTGGGGAGGGGGAGGGGTGGAGGAAGGCGGTGCCGCGGTGGAGGATGGTGCGGGATTCGATGGAGGAAGTCATGGAGGGGGAGATGATGGTGGAGATGGAGAGAGAGTGGTGGAATTGGCGGAGGAGGACAAGCCAGGTTGCCTGCGAGAGGGCGTCAGTAGAGATCTTCAATAGTGGGAGCAGTTACGCACGCCTATTAAGAGCGTCAGGAGCAGCCTTACTCCAGCCGCCATCACCCAGCCACCCCAACCTTGCCCCTCTGCGCATTCCCTTCCGCTCGCTCCGAGATCCCAGCCGACGTCAATGCCCCAGGTACACCGCCGAGCCAGCGCGTCGTGCCAGATGATCGCAAGTGCAAAGTTGGCAATAGCGAGGGCGACATGGAGAGCAAAGGCGAGGGAGGCGAGGAGGAGGGCGAGCGTAGAGAGCTTCGTTGGGTGGCGGGTCTTTTTTTCAGCGATCAGCGTCCCCTCTCTCGCCCGGAAGAATTGGAGAACGCACCTTGAGCCATCCCACCACCACTGCAGACCCCAGCAAAGCCACTGCTCCTGCTCCCACCTCGACCCAGCGCACCATCCCTCGTCCAGCGGTCCCGGCGCGCACGATCGCCCAGACTGCCTCGAAAATGTACCAGACGGTGTAACCGAAGATGAGGAGCGTGAGGAGCCCACTCCAAAGGGCGAGTCGGCGAACGCGGGCTCGAGAGGGCACAGTGCGTGCGCGGTGCAGTTCGTTGAGGAGGAGAGGGGCCTCGCGACCTGCTCGCTCGTTAGATCAGCGCCTGCCCCTCTCTCCCGCCACGTAAGAAAGACTCACCGAGTACTCCCATTCCTCTTGGCATAAGGTGGACGTCACTCCCGCTCCTCCCTCGCCCTACGACGCTCTGTCGAGGGTCCCGACTGAGCACGCCAATGTACCCTCCTGCTCCCCATTCGGCGATTCCTCCGCCCGCGCCAGCTTGAGGAGGACTATTCGAGCGTGACCAGAAGGGCGTGGCAGAGGTGGGGGTGGGCGGGGACTGGGAGGTGCGGGAGGGAGTGGGCCTAAAGAGGGGCGCTGGGAGAGGAGTAAGAGGTGTCGAAGGGGATCGAGAGGAGAACATGGTGAAGGCGTCAAGTCGTAGGTCGTAAAAGTCGTAAAGTCGTCAAGGGAGAGTCCCTGCTGTCGTGTACACCCTCCTGCGTCCGAGGAATGGAGGTCGCCTCTGACCAGCAAGCGTCTCCTGTCGTCGTCCACGAGGTTGCTGGACTCTGACGCCGCTATACACACGCACCGGTGGAAGGAGGTGGTTCTGCGTTCCCCTGCGCGTACAAAGGGAGGAGTTGGAGGCGTGAAGGGAAGAGACCAGCGGGAGATGATTTGGCGTCGAGCTCCTCTTCCTTCTCCCACTCAACTCTCCGCTCGGAACGCAGGCCAGGAGCCTTCAGAGCACCTTCTACAGCTCCTCCGTCGTCAGACCAGCACAGCAACCCGCACGAACGCGTCGCTCAGCTCGGAACTTCCTCTCATCTTCTCAGCTCTCTCTCCGACCTGTGCGCGAGCAACTCGCCCAATCTTGACGCGACAGGTGAGCCGTGACTGCTTTCGCTTGGGGAAGTGCTTCAGAGGGCTTAGCAAGAATAGAACTTGATCAGGGCTCTCGCTTCCTTTTCTCTGGCGAATCCAGCGACTCGATAGTAGCGATGGCCCCTTCGAGAAACGCCGCCACCAAGTCTCGACCGCACCACCTGGCCCGCGAAGACGTGTACGTCCGCCCTCTTCCTCGACCCAAGTCATTCCCTTCGTCGTCAGCTTCGACCGCACGTCTACCAGCATCGGGACCCCCGACAGCTCAGCAAGAGCTTCTCCGCCGCCTCCGCCATCCCGCTGCTCCCTTTCCTCGTCCCCCCTCCGAATGGGCCAACCCTCTACTTCTCCTCGACGTCACTCAGCTCCCTCCTCTCCCTGAAATCCGAGATCCCTCCGCCAGACGACGCGCATTCACGCACAAGAACTTCATCTACCAACTCAGTCTGAACAAGACCTTTGCTGAGGCGAGCGACGACGGATATAGGAGCGAGGTGGAGTGTTATCGGCCGTTGGAGTACCTGGGCGACGGCGTTCTCGAGCAGTTCACTCGCTCGATACTGGTGCGGAACTACCCCATGCTTTCGTCAGACTGTATTAACGTGAGTTTATTCGCAAGCGAGATGAGGAGGGATCAGCTGAAGGTGCTCTACCAGTTCATATCGGACAAGCTCGTCAGCAACAAGACTCGCCTACATCGCGTGGCAGTACGGCTTCGGCTCGCAGATACGAGTCACACCTCATCGACGCGACCTCAACAGCATTGAGCTCACTCATCAGCAAGACATCATGGCCGACGTCCTCGAAGCCTACATCGGAGCGCTCAGCCTGGACGAGGATCCGTCTCGATCGAGTCCGCTCGGCGAATGGCTCGAGGGGTTGATATCGGAGGCGGTCTTTCCGACTATGCGGGAGCAAGGAGAGCTGGAGATGAGGCGTGCGATGATTTGCTTGAGGGAGCGTTACATTGTCAGGCGGGAAGGAGCTCCGCTGGAGACTCGTCGTGCGTTCTAGCTCTCGAATCGTCGCTCTGGATCAAGGGGGCTGACGACTCTCTCTTTCCGCAGGCTTCAGGAGGCCGCAGGGTCCGGTTCCAGGAGAAGACGGCTGCAGCTGTCGGGAGGAGAGCAGTACCGACGACAGGGTCAGCTGGGTCGATTGGAGTGGGCAGTGCGGCGGCAAGGGGATCATCCACACGACCCTCTTCGTGGACGGGGAGAGGATCTTGTGTGGACGATCGGGGAAGGGGAACGAGGCGCGCGCGAAGGCGCCGCACGCAGGACTTCTCCTCGTCGAGAACGGTCGACGCTAGGTTCCCATGGCGCCATCCCTCCTGCTCTCCTCTCCCCGCCCCTCTCTACCTCCCCCCGCCCCTCTCTCCCTCCCCTCGCCCCCCTTCTCCTCGCCCCCTCTCCTCACACTCTCCCTCCACTCTCCCT
>JANGFH010000167.1:0-20306 GCA_025758715.1 Glaciozyma martinii | reverse complement strand
GTTCGTCCCCTCGCTCGTCGCTGGGACCTCTCCTCTGACGCGTTTCGCAGGAGTCCCATCCAAACGCCCCGCCGAAAATCTCGCTGCCACTTCGAACTCGAAACGACCTTGCCTCGGCTTTGATTGGGTGGACTTGGCGCTGGCAGGAATGGAGCGCTTTTTGTCGAGGTAGCGAAGGGTGCGTTCACGTTCTTGGGGACGGAAGAAGAAGCTGACAACGACGCTTGGCGACAGGATGAACGGAGGAGGTTGGCTTCCACTTGCTTGTTTGCGGGCTGTAAAAGAAAGCGAGGGTTTTGCTGCTTGACATTCCTTTCGCACACGCAAATTCCCGGAGTCCGGAAAAACCTGCTTCTCGCTCTCCTTCCCCCAACTGCTCTCTCGCTTGCTTCCAGAATCGAATGGAGTTCTCACAGCTACCCACAATACCCAGCCCCCCCATCTCTCCTCATCTCAATACAGCGGGAACTCGGGATCGACATTCCTCCCCCACGCCTCCAGTCCTCCCACCAAATCTCTCACCACTACCGCCTCCCCAACTTCCCCTTCGACCGTCGCCAAAGCACGCCTCAAAGCCCTCGCCGCCAAGATCGAGTCGTTTCCCCTCCTGCACACAAACACCGTCTCCCCCTCCTCTCCTCCGAGCGCCGCTTTTGGATCCCGCAACAGCTTGGCGAAGGGTAGATCTGCACGATTCGTCAGTTCCTCCTTCCTTCCAGGCAGCGAATGGAACGCACTGAACGATCCTGCGATCTTGCAGATCCCAAACTCCGTCTCGCTCCTCACGTCCACCACGCGCGCTCGGGACCTCGCGAGATCTTTCGCCCCGATCCGATCTTCTGACGAAGCTCGCTCGCCGACGGAAGGGAGGTAACAGAGCGGGTCGATCCATGAAGGCCAGGAGCCTGCAGTGAGGAGGGTCGCCCATCGATCGTCCAGCGGTGGCTCGGGAGTGGAGTCGAGGGTGGGAGGAGGGGAGCCGCAGGTTGGGCAGGTGGGTTTACGAGGGCGGAGCTTGATGGTGCGATAGGGAGATTTTAAGAGCGGGGAGAAGAGGTGGAGTGTCGGGGATCCTGCGTTCGTTTGCCATCAGCTCCTCTCTCCTTGGCGACTTTGAGAGGACTCACCTATCCCCAATAGGACCCTGATACCCTCCGACCCCATTGCCAGCCCTACCACTCCGCAAAGCAGGCCTAGGACACCTTCGTCCGAGCAGGCGCCGGTACCTTGCAATGCGATCTGCTCGTCCGAAAGCGGGGTTTCGGGGATGAGGAGCGGAGGGAAAACGCAGGCGTAGCAGGGACCTCGAGTGGGCAGCTCGTCCGAGGGAGGAGGGATGGAGGAGGTGGAGGAAGGTGAGGGGAGAGGGAGGTTGTACACGCCTACGACTCCTTCGGTCCGTACTGCGCCGCCGGAAACGAGAGGGATGTCGTGCTTGCATGCCCACGCGTTTACGAACTGCCGAGTGGCGGGGTTGTCGGTGCAATCGAATACGAGGTCGAACGCGCCTTCCTTGAGCGCTGGCGGAGCGTCGGAACCGGGAGCAAAGAGAGCGGGGGTGAAGGCGAGGACGAGGGGATGGATAGATATGTCGGAGTTGATGCTGTGCTGTCTTCGTTAGCTGGTGGGAACGGGAGAGCACGGCGGACGCACGCGGAGAGGGAGAGTGCGGCGGAGAGGGCTTTGGAGGTGCCTACGCGGGACTCTGAGTGCAAGACTTGGCGGTGGAGATTCGATAGCTCGACCGTGTCGTGGTCAATGATCGTAATGTGCCCTGCGAGCGCACGTTAGCTGAGGAGTGGACGAGGAGGGAGGAGGAGAGGACGCACCGACTCCAGCTGCAGCGAGGTAGAGCAGCACCGGACAGCCCAAGCCACCAGCTCCAACCACCAGCACCCGCGCACGCTTGAGCTTCAGCTGTCCTGCAACAGCTCCATCAGCTCCGCCTCATCCTTCCTCGCGCGCCAAAGACGCACCTGGCAATCCGACTTCGGAAAGGATCATCTGCCGCCCATAGCGCCTGTACTCCTGCAAGCTGAGCGAGCTTCCTGCGGTTGACCGAGGCTCCAGAGGTAACGAGGCCAGCTCCCGCTCTAGCGCAAGCAGCTGGGCGCGTGTGCTGGAGAGCTCGGCGAGGATAGCTTCGCGCGAGCGGGACGACATGGTGGAGGAGCGCGAGTGACGGTACGGTAGCCCTGTGTCTACCTGGCACGCTATGGCGAGGGTGGCGGGGCGTTGGGCTGGAGAGCTGGCCGAGATCGATTGGGAGGACGGAAGAGGTCGAGGAACGCGAGGTCACTCCTTGCTCTCCTCCCGTGACGCCCAGCAGCCAAGTCCAGCTGCTCCGCCTCAAGATGACCGCCACGACAGCTACGCCGTTCGACCCTTCGTCTCACTCGCACAGGCGGTTCAACCCTCTCACCCAATCTTGGGTCCTTTGCTCTCGTAAGTCCGTCAGAGCGGGGTGGGAGGAGTGAGGAGCGGGAGCGTGGGGGACGCCTGGGGTAGAGGGAGGAGGAACTTGGAGTGCGGTACCGACGAGAGGGGAGCTGTCGGACAGGCATGGGAGGAGCTCGCGTTGCAACTGCGCGAAGGAAGGAGCTGGCGAGATCCTAGGCGACGGATACAGATGCTCGTCCTGGGAGACGTCGTACGCGTGTTGCGGAAGCTGCTTGACCCTGGGGAGCTGCTGGGAGTGAGCTTCCGTCGAGAGGAGGGCGGTCTCCTTCTCGCGTCGAAGTGCTGCTCGCTCTGTCGGAGGAATCCTCTTCTGATTCGCACCTGCGGGGTCTTTCAAGACGCACCTGCTCTTTCTGCAAGGCAAGCTAAGCTAGATTCGCAGCCCACCGGACCAAGCGACCCTGGCAAGGCGCCGTCGAGCCCCCGCAAGTCTCCAACCGACCTCCTTACGACCCCGAGTGCTACCTCTGCCCTGGGAACGAGCGCGCTGGAGGTGTACGGACCGAAAAGTACGAGGGGACCTTCGTGTTTGAGGTAAGTTGATCTCTCTTCCGTCGCCCTCTCACGTGGAGCTGATCCTCCTTTCGCAGAACGACTTTGCGGCTCTCGTTGAAGGCGAGGTCCTCCCTCCTCCCTCGGACGACCCGACTGGTCTTTACAAGGTCGAGACGGCACGTGGCAAGTGTTACGTTATCTGCTTCAGCCCACGCCACGATCTCACCGTCGCAGAGATGAGTGATGCCGAGATTGGAGGAGTGGTGCGGACGTGGTGAGTTGCCTCCTCGGCGTCGACGAGGAGAGAGCTAATATGATGGTGCTTGAAAGGATGAAGCTGTTTGTGGACGTGTCGGTGGCGAACCCGTGGCTCAAGTACATCCAAATGTGCGTCGCCTGCACGCCGCTTCATCTCTCGCTCGCTGACCTCCGCCCGCAGCTTCGAGAACAAGGGTGCCATGATGGGTTGCTCGAACCCTCACCCTCACGGCCAGGTCCGTCCTTACATGCTGCTTTGCCCCTTTCCGCTGATCCCTTCGTTGTGCAGGCCTGGTCCCTCTCCTACATTCCCACTACCCCCGCCACCATGCTCCAAAGTATGAAGACCTACGCTCACTCCCAATCACTCACGCCTGGCGCACCAACTCTGTCTGTTCTTCTTCCGCCCTCGCACCAAGCTCTCGATCGCAGCCCCTGACTCCTCCTTCTAGATCCAACGGTCTCCCCTCCCTCCTCCTCTCCTACGTAACCACCGAACTCGCAAAGCACGCATCTGGAGCCGCCGATTCGCGCATCATCTTTGCAAGCAAGCACTTTGTGGCTCTCGTACCCTTTTGGGCGAGTTGGCCATTCGAGACGATGATCCTGCCGATCCAGTGCGTTCCCCTGCCTCGATCCTCTGGCGCGCGTCTGACGATTTGTGTAGTCGGCACATCCCCTCTCTCGCGGCTCTCACCGAAGAAGAAACGGACGACCTAGCGCACAGCATCGGCGCCGTCAGTCGACGAATGGACAACTTGTCCGTCCCTCCCTCTCGCACAATTAGTCCTTGCTGATCCCAGTGCAGGTTCGATTGCTCCTTCGGCTACTCAATGGGCGTCTACCAAGCTCCCGTCCACACTCCCACCCCCTCCTCGGACGACTGGGCTTCCTACGCCCAGCTCCACCTCGGGTTCTACCCCCCTCTCCTCCGCAGCAGTACCGTCAAAAAGTTCCTCGTCGGGTGAGTTTCTCATCAGCTCCCTCCCCTCTCTCGAGCTGATGAGTGTTCCAGGTTCGAGCTGTTTGCTGAGACGCAGAGGGATATCACGCCGGAGCAGGCGGCTGGGAGGCTGAGGGAGTGCACGGACGAGCATTATTTGAAGAGGGTTGCGAATTAGAGAGGTTGGTGCGGAGGCTCGCAAGACTTTCTGCCGCTTGGGGTCTTCTGCACGACTGCTTCGCTCGGCCGTGGAGGACGCAAAATCGCAAGTGCGTCTTCTTTGGCGAGGATTCTTCGCACGCTTTGCGCTCTCCGTTCCTCTCTCGCTCAGCTCCACGCACTGATTCAAGGGACTCAGAAACAGCATTCCCATTCCAAGCAACAACGCTGCAAGCTTTCCTCCTCCTCACTTCCCTTTCGCCTTCTTCGGCTTCTTCTTCGCACCCCCTTTCCCCCCCTTTCCCCCCCTTCGCCTTCCTCTTCTGCTCCGGCTTCGTTTTTGAAACGGTAGACTTGCGAGGCGTGGGAAGGAGAGAGTTGGCGACGGTGTCAGTCTCCTCAGAGGAGGCGGAGCTCGAGGAAGTGGCTTCGGCGTCGGACTTGGCTTGGACAAAGCTAGCGTCCGAGGTGGAGGACTGCAGGAGAGGTGAAGAGGAGGTGGAGAGGAGGTGGAGAGGAGGTGGAGAGGAGGTGGAGAGGAGGTGGAGAGGTTTCGTCAGCTGAGCGCGCGAGCGAGGGAGTTGGGGACAGGCGCACCGAGGGAGGAGGATGGGAGGTTGGCGAGACACCGTTGGCACGGGCGGCGGGTACTGGAGTCGAGGCAGAGGGCTGGAAAGGAATTAGGTGAGTTGCGTTCGTCGTAGCGGCGGAGGAAGCTCACCTTCGCAGGCTGCTCCGCCTTCGACTTCGTGTGCTTCCCGCTGGCGAGGAGGGACGCGCGGATGGCAGTAATGAGCTCCGTCTCGGCCTTCTGCGACGTAGGAAGGAATAAGCTCCCTCCGTCCAATCCTTGGGGCCATAAAACGCACCTCGATCTCCTCCTCCTCCTTCGGTCCGACCTCGTCCTTGCTCAACGCCGTCGTGACAGCCTCGATGAACTTGACAAGAGCCTCCTGCGTGCGCTCGTCAGTTCTTCGACCTCCCCCGCTCACTCAACGACGTACCGCCGCAGAGTCGCGTTGCGGAGCCTTCTCCCCCGGCGCCGTGAGCACCCCCGCGAGTTCCTTCAAAAATCCATCCTGCTCCTTCCCAGCAAATCCCGAGTACCTAAGCGCGTTTCCGAGGACGCCAGTGACGAGAGCCTGCAGGTGCTGTCGACCCGGGTTAGCTCTCCTCCCACCGAGATTCCACTCGCCCGCTCACCTCCGGGAGACCAAGCGAAGCGACCTTCTCCTGAGCACGCGCGCGCTTTTCCGACCTATCCTGCTCCTTCGATTCCACGTGAGCTTGAAGGAAAATTCCGAGCTTCGCGATCGTCTGCGCCGTCTCTGGGGACAGGGTTTCGAGGGCCGCAAGGAGCGCCAGGGAGGCTTCCTGCTCGAGTAGCGAGGAGCTCACCGGTTTCTTCTTCTGCTCACTGGAAAGGGACATGCTGGGGTTGTGTAGGGATTCGAGCTGGAGGGAAGTAGGAAGGGAGAGCTCTGGAGAGCTTCGGGCTTCGATCCCTCGTACAGCTGCCTGCTGTGGTTCAAAGACGCAACTACCGAAACTTCTGTAGCATCACAAAGAGCTGGGAAAGTCTTATCGACCTTTAACGCCGCGTGAGAGGGAACAACGCCGTCGGAAATGGCGGAGTCCGCCAATCGTCCTCTTCCTCAGCTCCCTCTGCCGCTGGAGAATCCCGACGCTTGCGTAGGGGGTTTGAGCGAACTATTGAGATGATGGTACCCATCTTGCGACAGATATCGAGCGTGACCTGGTACAGATTCAATTGGCAGTTCCGAAGGATCTCCCCGCCGAAAGACTCAACGCGTTCCGGACGACAGGCGACGTTTCGCCGCAAGGTTCGTCCCTCGGACTGGCGGATCAGCAAATGGAGCAGCTGTACTTACTTTACTTCCTAACAGTGGGCGATCAGCTTGAATCACGACGGAAGCTACGTGGCTCGTTCGTCCTTTCGAGGTGGCGAGAAACGCGCAAGTCTCCTTCTCTTCGCTGGTGACGAGGAGCTGAACCCCCCCTTCTAGCTCCGCAATTGTCTGAATTCATCCCAAGCAGCTTTCCGAAGCGTCAAGGAACTTTCGCAAGCAACCACGGTGAGCAACGGTTCCGGCTCTCCCACTCGTTACAAGACCTCGCTGATTGGGGAATTCAGCAGAGACGAACGCGCTTACCACGCTCCCTGATCAAACATCAGCTTCACCACGTCCAGATCCTTGCGGCGAGACACCGAAGGCCGCAGGTGCGTCCGCTTCTCCAATCTCGGAGTCGGACGCTGACGAGCGTTGCAGCCCTACTATCAACAACAAGCCCGTTGAATTCAGCCTGGACCTTGCAAAAGCGTCTCCTACCCCTCGACTGCGAAGATGCCTCAGATGGCTCCAAGCGACGTCGCGTCGAGGACAACACCGCGTGCGAGAGCTTTCGGCTGAGCCAGGAAGCTCTCAGCAAGTGGCCCGAACTGTCTCCTCGTTCCATCAGCGTGCGTTCTCCTCTCCCGTTTCGTCTTGAAAAGAGGGGAAAGAGGAGCTGACGCTTTGCGTACAACAGTTGTTCTGCTCGCATCTCGACCGCAACGTTACCCTCGCGTGCCTCGCTCGTGGCTACGGCCTGTACCCAGTCAACCCGCGTCTAACCATTGCGGGAAGCCCCGTACCGCGCAAAATCGAAGCGACTACGATTCACGTGGCAACGATGTTCGAAGCCGTGGTCGGTGCCTTGTCCCTGGACGAGGGGAAAGGTCGGTGGGAACTGCTGGACGTCTGGATCTCCAGCGTCTTCAGCCCCAACGTCTTTCCGGAGATGCAGATCCCAGCGGAAGCGGCCAAAGCTGCCGCAAAGACGGATCGAAGAATCAAAAAAGACCAGCCATTGCTATGGATCCCATTCCCCGAGACCGACGAGGCTAGATCCTCCGGGACCAGTTCCTGCGACCAAGAGTCCAGTGTTCACTCTGACGAATCGGGAGATGCCATAGCTACAACGGCGCGGTTTGCGCACGTCGGCAGAAGAAGCGCTGCCCTGCCTTCGGAAGCTGAGCGCAAGCCGGGCATTTCCCATGACCCGGAAGAGTCTGACGTCGGAAGGTCCTCCAGCGACTCCTCAAAGTCCAGCGACGACGAGTCCGAAGACCCTGGCGATTGCCCCGGTGCAGCGCAAGTAGGCGGAAGAAGAGCTACGCTGCCTTCGAAAGCCGAAAGCAAGTTCATTCCTTCCCGTGGGCTCGAGCAGGCACGAAAGGAGACGGTGGTGGCAACGAGGAGGGGTCACTCGTCGACCGTGGAGGAAGAGAACAGTACGCAGTTGCCGACTGCTGAGCTTGGGAGCTCATTCTTTTTGCAGCTTCGCAGGCGGCGGCGAACGAGCGAAGGAGGAAGCGTCCGACGAGTGATGAGGAGTAGGGTCGTGTGCGCTCTTCACAAGCTGCGTGCTGATCGCATTTGAGCAGAAGCACCACGTTCATCGTCCAGGAGGAGGAGAAAGAGCACGAGATCCCTCCTCGCAAACGCGCCAAGAAGTCAGTTTGCGTTCGCGGCGAAGCTGTCGCTGATCCCCTTTCACAGATCCAAGAAAGCGATCGAGCTGGGAGGAGAGCAGATGCGTTTCAGAGTGAAAGAGGAGAGCGAGTGACTTGGGGCGTGAAGAAGGTGAGCCTCGTCGGACGATCTACGAAGCCGGCGCTGAATCAACTCACCACAGGGAAGGAAAAAGGAGGAGCATGGGAGCAGAGGTTGTGGAGGGAAGGCGAAAGGAAAGCAGAAGGATATCTGGGAGCAGAGAGTTTGCCACCCGAGAGCACGAATCGAAAAGCAAACTTCGCACCACCGACCCCCTCCCACCCCCGATCTATCCTCCGAACCTCGCCAACCTCCTCCTCCGCAGTTCCTCCACGCTCGGCGAGTCGGCCTCCTCCTCCGCCTCCTTCTCGGGCTTCGAATCCGCCACCTCCAAGCTCGCCTTCATCGCCGCCGCGAGTTCGGCATCCTCGTCCTCCTCCCCTCTCCGCTCGAGCTTCATCTTGGTCGGCTTCTCCTCCTTCTCCTTCTTGTTCTTCTTCTCCTTCTTCTCCGACTTCCCCTTGCCCTTCCCCTTCGCATCCTTCGGCTCGACAATCACGACATCATCATCGCTCTCCTCCTGCGCCCGGCTCGCCGCCAAACTCATCGCAATCGCCTGCGCAATCTGCTCCTCCTCACTCAGCTCCTCCCCAGGACTGCCCGTCTCCCACCTCGGCCTCCTCCTCCTCTTCTCGCTCTCTCCCTCGACCGACGACCCCGACCCTCCGTCGTCCATCTCCTCGAAATCGGCTCCGCGTTTCAGCTTGCCCTTGTCCTGGGAAGAGGAGCCGAGGGTATGACCGACGCCGGAGAAGCGCGCGGCGGAGCCGTCGGAGGTGCGCATGGTTGTTGAGGGAGGTGGGAGAGTGGCGGCGCGGTCGGCGGCGTCGGAGGAGGGGAGGCCGGAGATGGCGCTTTCTTCGGTGGGGAGGACGACGAAGATGGAGTAGCCTGTGGAGGGAGGGAGTGAGTGGAGGTAGCAGAGGGGCGGGGAGAGAAGACGCACCTTGATTCTCAGCTTCGCGGAGGGTGAGGCCCAGAAAGGTGGGGGAGATCCAGGTGGGAGAGGGGATGCAGGAATCGAGGTTGTAGAAGCGCTGTGGAGTGGCGAAGCGGCGGATGGTGTACCAGTGCAGCTGGTGATTGAGGACGAACCCTTCCATGCGTCTTCGCGTCGGAAGTCAGCTCCTGTCGCGAACGAGAGGAGAGAGAGGACCTACTCGGGGGTGTCGTGCGCGTCCTTCATCTCCTTGCTCTGCCACCGCACGAGCTTCAGGCCAAGGACCTTGAGCGCCTCCTCCATCACTGTACGCGACGCGTCAGCTCCTCCGCGCTCCGCCCTCACAGACCAGTCGCCACACGCACCCATGATGCTGAAGAACCCCGAGTCATCGTAGTTGGGACTTTCCTCCACTTCTGCTCCCCCAGGCACTTCATCCAGCTGCTCCGCCTCTAGAATGTCGAGCTGCCGTGCGATATCCGCCAGATCCTGAGGGGTAAAGAGGGAGGACTGGAGGAGGTTGTTGAGGGCGTGCTGAGCGCAGAGCATTGATCCAGCTGTTCCAAGGGTTAGCCGGAGGTGGTGATGGCAGGGAAGAGGTGCTCACGCTCTTGCTGTGGGTAAGGGGGAATCAGCGGGGGGAAACTGGGACGTGAGCAGAGACGACTCGCCTTCTCGTGGTAAATTGTCGGGACGAGGTCCATGGCGGGCTGTTCTAGCGCACTGGAAGAACGTATCAGCAACGTCCTACGCCGCGATACGGCCTTCGTACCTCGCTGGAGCTGCCGTTCGTTGTTCAGGAGAGTCCAAGCGCGGTTGGGCGACCTCGTTGGAAGGCGGGCTGGGTGTAGGCTCCTGTGTGGTGAGGTGTACGGACGTACTGGAGGAGCTGAGCTGCTTGAAGAGCGCTGGAGGTTGGGAGAAGGGAGAGCCACGCAAGCGCGACAAGGTCCTTTCTCCCGCGCGTTTGCTGCTTGCCTCCCGCCACACCACTCGAATCGCTCTGCTCCAGGGACGCCTCAGCTGGAACCAGCTCGCCAGAGGAACAGCCGGTCGAAGCTCTCACCTCCTCTCTTCGTTACGATGCTGGCGGCGCTCAAGGGAGTCTTCCATCGAGGGATCGCGGTCTCGCTTTGGTCGGATGCGAACAGAAGCGGTACAGAGGTCAGTGAAGCACCGGTGACAAAGGTCTCGGTGGGAGCTGATAGCTTGGGACCCAGGGGAACTTCAGCGCCGACGGGGGACTCATCCCTCGCGCCTCCATCTCAACTCTGCCCGACGAGCTCATCCACCACATCGCACGCTGCACGGACGACTCTTTCCTCCTCGCCCTTGCCGCCGTCTCCCGTCGCTTCTACCCCGCCGCGCGCCGGAGCACACTTTGGGAGTGCCTCAGCGACACGCAGCTCTGCCTCCTCCCCCGCCTACTCGACACCTCCCCCTCCCTCCAACCTCACTTTCGCCATCTCCACATCGAAGCTCCAACCTGGGACGTCGGAATGGTTTCTCCGATCGGGACGAGGTGGATCACGCGCGCCCTGGAGCTTTGCTCCGATCTGCGGAGTCTGGATGTCCGGGGATTGCCCTTCGACTCGAGCTCCAAGTCGCTCGTTGCAGCGATAGGTCGGCACAAGCTCCTAGGAAGGTTGAGAATCCGCGGAGGGGACACTTATTGCAGTCTCCCCTGCGACACGTTCCTCGCCATGCTCCTCTCCAACACCCAACTTCGGCAGTTGGACACGTTCATCGAGGCCCCGTCGCCCCGCTCACCACCCTTCTCTACCTCTATCCCCCTCACGCACCTTACTCTCAACCTCACCGGCTTCAACGACGCCGCTCTCCTCGAGATCGCCAACGCCACGTTCGGAGCCCTCGTCAGCCTGGATCTCACGCTGCTAGTCGACTGCACCGTGTCGAAGCAGGGCGCCGTAGCAGCTTTTGGACGAATCCCATCAGAACTCGCCCATTTGAGCTTCAGCACCGGAATCCTCCAACCCTCCTTCGACATCCGACCCCTCCTCCCTCGCTTCCACCACTTGACCTCCATCATGCTCGATATCGAGAGGGACCTCAGCGACATCGTGAACTTCCTTCCACCGACGCTTCGAAGTCTCGAGCTCGTCGTGACAGACCTGTATCTCGGCCGCCATCCTCGCCCTTTCCTCCAGGCCCTCTTTAAGCTGTTGAACGCCGGTGGGCTGCCGAGCTTGGAGGAGGTCTTCATTCCGGGCGGGACGGAGTTTGTTGCAAAGTCGGAAATGACGGCGCTGAGGAAGGTGACGAAGAGGCGCGGGATCAGGCGACGTCGGCAGTGAGGTTTCGCGTTGGGAGTGAGGCTTTTGAGGGTGCGCTTTCCTTCCAGAACGTTGGCGCTTTGGGTACTGATGCTGTCCCTCTTGCAGGAGGATTCGGCGGGTATGCA
Source organism: Glaciozyma martinii (assembly GCA_025758715.1). NCBI lineage: Eukaryota > Fungi > Basidiomycota > Microbotryomycetes > Kriegeriales > Camptobasidiaceae > Glaciozyma > Glaciozyma martinii. The sequence continues at coordinate 9,012 of JANGFH010000167.1, read as the reverse complement.
GCGAGGAGGAGTGCGAATAAACATCGGAGGTGGTTTGGGACCGGTTCCGTCTGCTCCACTTACTCGTTTCTCCCGTGCTCGCGTCGGCAGGGCTCCTTCTTATCTTTCTGCTTGTTCCTTGAACCAGGCGTCGCGCTTCTGCAGCACTCAGCTGGCCTTTGCGCTCCGACATCCCTCGAACAAGAGTTCTGCTCCGCGAGCCGCGAGCCGCGAGCTGGAGGAATGCACTGCGCCACAGCAGCCCTTTTCATGCTTGGCGCACTCGCTCAGTGTTCAAAACAACAAGCTGTTCTTGCAGCACGTCCAACGGCGTTCCTACAAACATCCCAATGCCGCGCAATACATCCTCCCATTCCTCACCTCGCGCAATCACCCCTCGACCCACCCTCCCATCTCAACCGCATCCCCTCCTCCTCCCCGATAATACCCCCTCACCACACCCCTCTCCAGCAGTCCCTCCCTCCTATACATCCTCATAGCTCCCTCGTTCCCCTTCTGAACATGCAGCGAGACCCAGGCCTTCCTCCCCTCGCCCAAATCGTCCAATAACCGTCTGACGACGCCTCGAAGGAGTGCGTGCGCGATCCCCTTTCGGCGAGAGGAGGGGTGGACAACGAGAGAGAGGATGTAGATCCCTGGTGGGCCGAGAGGGTTGGGGAGGAGGCGCGCGGAGAGGGTGCCTAGGAGGGGTGGTGGGGAGTCGGCGGTGGTGAGGGAGGAGGAGGGGAGGGCGTAGGCGAGGAGAGCGAGGGAGTGGGGGAGCGTGAGGAGGTGGGTGTAGAAGGAGGGTGGGTAGGTGAGAGGGAGGTGCTCGTCCTGCGGCCCTTTGGGGGTCAGCTGGGATTGGGGACGATGGAGGGAGGGAGGAACGCACCTGCAACGCCTTGACGCTGGCGACCGAAGCTCTCTTCATCGCGACCAACTCGAAACTGGGCCGTTCGCGCCGCGGGCGGAACGGGATGGGAAGGAAGCCAGTGCGGAGAGACGAGGTGGAGCAGGTGTAGGGAAGGTCTTGCTGCGAGTCGGAGAAGGGAGGGAGAGCGAGGGGGAGGAGTGGGAGGTACTGTGGTTCAAACAGGTTGGCGTGAGCGTCGTTATCGTCGTCGCCGTCGTGCGAAGGTGACCGAGGAGAGAGGTCGGGCAGAAGAGCGTTCGGCACTCGTCACTTTGGAGTGGACCGCGGTCCCCAAGCTCCCTCCCAAGCTCCCAGCCTTCTCGGTGTTCCGCTGCTCGACCCGGCTGGCGGAACGGTGAATCTGGTGGAATCGGCCAATCGATGCAGCGGCGCCCCTCGTTTGTCCTCGGACTTGAGGCTGCCAGCGAGATAGAGTTGCACACTGCCAATCTCTACTGCTTCCTTCTTCTGTTTGCTGCCCAGAGTGCCTGGAGGATTCCATAGCGAGCAGTACAAGGCCCAGTCCACGCGAGTTCCCGCAGGCCAACCGGAAACCCCCGAGTCCTTCGCCCTCCTAAAGAGATTCGCTGCTTCCGCTCTTCCCTTCCTCCAAAACCTCTTTGACCCAGTCAAGGAAACACCAGCACACCTCTAGTGAGTACAGTAACCCAACGGCGCTTGGTCAAGAGCAACTCCTGGCTCAGCTTGTCCGAGCTTCGAGCTCTCATGTGACCCTTGTCGCTAACCTTCTCCTCCTCCTCCAGCTCTTCCGCTCCTCCCAAAAGCCAACATGCCCAACACTCTCCAGCCTCCTTCCCGCACTGCTACTCCCGGCCGCCAAGGCTTCGAGGAGAGCGGCTCCCACCTTGACGCACAGTGAGTTGGAATCTCCCCGCTTGCGCTGTCCGGGTACCCGCTCTCGGGCCAGTCTGAGCCAGTCCTCGCTCGCGGTATCGCTTTCTAGCATCCTTGTGTAGCCTGGAGGGTGCACTAGAGTGCAGGCGAGCACGGCGCTCGAGGGAGCGAGTGTGGAGTGGGCCGGATGTTCATTCTACCCCGCTTCTCTTGGGTGCCGGAGAGTTCGCTGTTTTCTAGCACAAGTCGAGGTTGGGACAAGAACGAGAAGCTGACGGTGCCTTTACTCCCTCGCAGCGGACCCGAGGCCACCTACGGCCTCCTTGGAAAGGACCTCGACATGTTCTCCGAGGCCGGATTCGACATGGAGAAGATCCACCTCAAGGTACGCGCGCTCTCCCCTCCCGTGCCATCGCAACGAACTCAGCTAACCCATCCCAAACCCCAGCGTAACGCTCCCGTCGCGCAGCTCTACGAGGACGCCATCAAGTACGAGGGAGCCGTCCTCGCCTCGTCTGGCGCGCTCATCAACTTCTCCGGCAAGAAGACCGGTCGCTCGCCCAAGGACAAGCGTATTGTCTACGAGGAGACGAGCAAGGACGACATCTGGTGGGGTACCGTCAACATCAAGATGGACGAGCACACGTTCGAGATCAACCGCGAGCGTGCCATCGACTACCTGAACACCCGCGACAACGTCTACGTCTTTGACGGATTCGCCGGCGTACGTTCCTTCTCCCATTCCCCCTCCTTGCATCACTTTCACTCGCCAATCTCCTCTCGCATCTTTGCTCCGCGACCTCCCCACTTCCCCGGACTCTCGCTGACCCCGCTTCTCCTCGACAGTGGGACCCCAAGTACCGCATCAAGGTCCGCGTCATCTGCGCCCGTGCCTACCACGCCCTCTTTATGCACAACAGTGCGTGCTTCCGCTCCTTCCTTAGCCAAAAATACTGCTAACCCCGCTCGCCTTTCGTAGTGCTTATCCGCCCTACCCCCGAGGAGCTCGAGAACTTTGGTACTCCCGACTTCATCATCTACAACGCTGGACAGTTCCCCGCCAACCGTTTCACCGCCGGCATGACCTCCAGCACCTCGGTCGAGGTCAACTTCAAGAGGAAGGAGATGGTCATCCTCGGAACCGAGTACGCCGGAGAGATGAAGAAGGGTATCTTCTCCGTCATGGTGCGTTCCTCCTCGTTCCCTCCAAGGCGCACGAGCTGATCGAACCCCGCCTTCGCAGCACTACCTCCAGCCCGTCAAGTTCGGACAGCTCTCCCTTCACTCCTCCGCCAACGAGGGAGCCAACGGAGACGTTACCCTCTTCTTCGGACTCTCTGGAACCGGAAAGACCACCCTCTCCGCCGACCCTCTGCGTCAGCTCATCGGTGACGACGAGGTGCGTTCCTTCCTCTCCTTCGCTCGCGCGAACGATCAACTGACGACGTTCGCAGCACGTCTGGTCCGACACTGGAGTCTTCAACATCGAGGGAGGTTGCTACGCCAAGTGCGTTGGCCTTAACGCCGAGAAGGAGCCCGAAATCCACGGCGCCATCAAGTTCGGTTCGATCCTCGAGAACGTTACCGTGCGTTCCGCTCGCTCCTTTTGTCGCACGAATGCTGATGAGCTCTCTACCTGACGACAGTACGACTACGCTACCCGCGAGCCCAACTACGAGGACACTGGAATCACGGAGAACACCCGTTGTGCCTACCCCATCGAGCACATCGCCAACTCCAAGATCCCCTGCATGTCCTCGAGCCAGCCCAGCAACGTCATCTACGTGCGCTCCTGCTCCCTCCTCACTCCGGCGAACGAGTACTGATGCCACTGCACTCACAGCTCACTTGCGATGCCTTCGGTGTCCTCCCCCCTGTCTCCCTCCTCACCCCCGACCAGGCCCAGTACTGGTTCCTATCCGGTTACACCTCCAAGGTGCTTTCTCCTTCCTCCCTACTCCGTTGCGCGCGGTGCTAACGACGTTGTTTCACAGACCCCTGGAACCGAGGACGGCATCACCGAGCCTTCGCCCACTTTCTCCACTTGCTTCGGACAGCCCTTCATCGTTCTCCACCCCTCTCGTTACGCCACGATGCTCGCCGAGCGCATGATCAAGAGCGGTACCAAGTGCTGGGTGCGTTCCTCTCCCTCGTCGTTCGAGCGGGTAGCTGACTGTTCTGGCGCAGCTCGTCAACACCGGATGGACTGGAGGAAAGTTCGGAACTGGAAAGCGTTGCCCCCTCAAGGCTACTCGCGCCATCATCGATGCCATCCACGATGGTTCCCTCGCCAAGGCCGAGTTCGAGAACTTGTACGTTCCTTTCCTTTCCTCTCCTCCCCCTCCCCTGCTGCCTCCCTCCCTCCCCGCCTCTCCACGCTCGAACCCAACTGACGCCTCCTCTCCCCTCACAGCCCCGTCTTCAACCTCTCCATCCCCAAGGCCGTCACCGGCGTTGACCCCAATCTCCTCGACCCCGTCAAGGCGTGGCCCAACAAGGACGCCTTTGCTGCCGAGTCGGTCAAGCTCGCTGGCATGTTCAAGACGGCGTTCGCGAGGTACGAGGCCGATTGCGCGCCCGAGGTCGTCGCTGCTGGACCCGTGTTCTGAGGAGTGATTTTGAGGGAGGGACGGTTTTGTATACATGGGAGGGGTGGGTGAAAGAAACTACTTCGCGAATCGTTTTGCTGTGAGAAGAGAGAGTGGGCCTGGTACCGTGTGCGTTTGTGGGACGCGAAGGGAAGTAAACAATGGAATTCGACGACGTCAGCGAACCTTGTCCAGATTCCAGCCCTCCTCGACGTTGTTCTTCTGCCTTACGCGCGCGTGATGCACGTAGGACTAGACGTCCTTCACTCGACTAAAGCGCCCAAGCACCCCTCGATGCCCTTCCAGCACCAGCCAACGGAGGAGGACCGAAGGGCCAAAACGATCGAGAGGGGGGAGCGGGGGGTTCATCGGGGGGTTCATCGCGCGACGAGCTTGATGGCGGCTTTGCTCGTGCCACTCGTGATGCTGCTTGCGCTGCCGGGGTTGACAGAGTTCTGGTGCGTCCTGCGCGCCCGAGGAGACGCGTTCGAGGAGACTGTGGGAGGAGGGAGGGAGCTGATGGTGGTGTTGTCGCGCGCGCGCAGGTATGTCAAGAATAACGCAGAGGGGGAGGTCGTCAAGGAGCAGCAGGATCCCGCCATCTTGACCGCTGGCCTGGCGATGTCGTTCGTCCTCTGCTCCTTCGCCAACTTCTTCCTCCTCTTCAGGATCATCGAGACGCACCCTGTTTGTCCCTCTCTCTCGCTCTTTCGTACCGAGGACGCGTACTGAGAGGAATGTACAGAGGTTCTGCACGTTTACAGGACTGGGAGCCCTCGCGTCGTCCATCGTCATCAACCTCATCGCCCTCTCCATCTTCGCTGCCGAGAAAGTCGACATCCCAGACGGCTACGTCCTCTCAACTGCCTTCTGGCTCACCGCTTCGAGCAGCTGCGTCGCGTTTGGAGTCATGTGCTTGCTGGGGTTGGATGCGCTGTCGACAAAGGGGTGGAAGAAGGCGGGACCGGGGATCACGCCCAAGCAACGCAGCTTGGTGATCGCTTGGACCATCTTCCTCGTGGTGGTTATGATTGGGAGTGTAGCGTTCCGGTTAGTAGATCTGGAGAGGAAGGAGATGTGGGTGGCGAGCTGATGGTCCGTCTTTCGCAGGTATATCATGGATCTCAAGTGCGCCTGATTCGCTCCTTCCGTCAACCCGAGCTGCAGAACCCAACCCCCTTCTCACCAACAGCTTCCTCGACGCCCTCTACTTTGTCATCCAGACCGTCATCACAACCGTTCGTTCCCTGGAGCCCTCTTGGCCGGCACCAGATCTGACTCGCCTCTCGCAGGGTTTCGGCGACATCACTCCCACCACCACCAATTCGCAGGTATTTGCACTCTTCTACAATACCATTGGCATCATCTCGTTCGCCATCGTCGTCGCCTTCGTCCGCGCGACGGCTCTAGAGGCGATGGAGAACCAGTATGTCCCCCCGCTCGCGTTGGGATTCGCTCGCTGATGAGGGAACAGGTACAAGACGCAGGAGAAGGTCATCCTCCGTCGACTACGGCACCATAGCTCGCGGATCACCAACACGTTTGCGAATTCCGCGTGGAGAGGTCTGGGGTGGCTGCTGTGCGTTCGCTCGGGCGAGGAGGAGGATGGGGCCAAGAATGAGCAGCGTGAAGAGGGTGAAGATAATGCGGAGGAGAGGGTCGAGGGGAAGCAGTATGAGGAAGCGATTGTCGAGATTCGGAAGGAGCGATCGAGGGAGTTTAGGTCGCAGGTACGACAGGCGCGTTTCGAGGAAGCTCGCTTCGGGACTGACGAGATGGTGGATCCGCAGGTGTTTGTGTCTGTATCATTGTTCGTGGTCGTATGGCTTGTCGGGTCGGCAGTGTACATGCGGCTTGAGGGCTGGTGAGTCTCTTCTCTCTTTTTCGCGAAGACGACGAGCAGCTGACGGTTTTCGCAGGTCATTCTTCATTGCCTTTTACTTCTGCTTCATCTCGTTCTCCTCGATCGGTTACGGAGGTAGGGTTGCTCGCTGCCAGTGAGAACGAGACGAAGCTGATCCGTGGAACTGCAGACTATGCTCCAGAGACCCCACCTGGACGCGCCTTCTTCTGTATCTGGGCTCTCGCAGGCGCAGGAGTCCTCACAGTCTTCTTCTCTAGTACTTTCACCTGCTCCAAGCCTGCCGAATCCTCCGCTGACAGCCGTTCGGCACCAGTCCTCGCGGACGCCTACAGCGCACGCTTCAGTCCGTCCTTTCCCCTCCCCTCCTCTCCAAATCTCGCTGACCCTCCGCACAGAGGAAACACTCCAACGCTGCTGGCTAAGCCGCTTCATCTTCCACGTCTACCCCGGCGCGCACCCTCCCATCGACCTCGCCGCCATCGAGCAAGCGACGTCGGAACCTGCCCCTCCTCCACCCGATTACTCGCAGAAGACCTCTACTGCGATCCAAGTCGAGGAGGAGACTATCTCGGAATCGCTACTCGAGCTGATTGGGGACGTTAGGCATCATCTTGCGGAGTTGGTCGATAGCGATGGAGGGTACGGCACGAGTCCGACGGTTGATCGAGTGGTGCGGCAGTGTATGGGTACGCTGAGTCGCTTCGAATTTCGACGTGGGGAGCTGACCCTCGTTGTAGAGGAGCAGAAATTCTCGCTCAAGCATCGCGAGCTGGTTTGGAGCGATGTGGATCTCAAGCGATTCATCTGTGCGTCGTCTCCCTTCTCTCCTCCCTCGAGCGAGAACTGATTCTTCGCTGGGCAGATCTTCGGCGGTTGCAGGAGAAGCTCAGTCACTTGGAAGATGCTGCGAAGAAGGTGGTGACGGAGGAGGAGAGGCAGGGAGCGGGGATGAGCAGTCCTGGACGAGCACAAGAGGTCGAGAAGGACGTCGTTGGCAAGGTGCACGAACTGGGTTGACAGTCGCCGCTGTTTAAAGTATTCCCCTCGATCTACAAGTCCAACAAATAAGAGACCTCGCACTGCGATAGATGGAAAACACGAAAATCCCCCCCTCCCCTAGTCTCCCTCCTCCCTCACGAGTGTCGAGGCTTGGGTCGATCCCCAATCGGCCTATCCAGCGCCCTCGTCCCAGAGGGAATCATCGCAGGCGACGAACCATAAACGATCCTCGGCGCGAATCCCGTCCCCCTCAAGTCCCCCACCGAAGCCTTGCGCTTAACGCTCTCCGACTGAAGCGATTGCAGCACCTTGGCATCCTCCTCCCTCGAACTCTCCGCATCCTCGAGCGCCGCAATCTGGTCCCAGACTTTGCCTTCGCCGCTACTGCGACGTCTGGAGGTCGTCGAGTGGTTGACGACGGAAGGAGGGAGAGGGCGGACGGGGCGGGCGGGGGTGGGTCGGAGGTTCGCTTGGGAGGGGAAGGGTTGGGAGGTGGAGGCGAAAGTGGGGACGACGAGGGAGGCTTGGAGATGCATCTCTGGTCCTAGCGATGCAGAGGGACGTCGTACGAAGGATCCGAGGTACGAGAACAGCTTTCGAGCCGAGGAAGGGGGCGCCTGCCTCGATCCTCCTTCCTCGGGCGTCGCAGACCGCAGCGAAGACCGGTCGAACGAGTCGTCCTCGTACTCGACCGAATCATCCTCTGGCCGTCGGGGAGCTTCCCAGCTCTGAGCGGGGAGAGGCGGCTTGGCGACGGGGTCCTCGTAAAGGTGGGCGAAGCGTGAGCCAGCGAGGGCGAGAGGGGGTTGGAGAGGGGCGTCTTCCTCGACGTGAGGAGGTGCGACGTGGACGTTCCGGCGTTCGAAGAAAGTGTCCTCGGCGGGATCGTGGTCTAGGTCCGAATCGTCCTCGTCCGACGAGGGCTCGGGCTCAGGCGACGATTCGACGACGCGCACCTTCCTCGCGGCGGTCGACGACTGGGCGGGGGAGAAGCTGCGGTGGCGGTCCTGGGGAGGGGCGAGGCTAGATCCAGCGGCTGAGGCGACGGCGCGAGTGGAGGCTTGGAGGAGCTCGGCGTCGAGGGTAGGAGGGAGGGGGGAGGCGATCGACGAAGCGCGCGACGACCTGCGCGCCGAATCCCTCGCTCGTCGCGCCCTCAAAGCGTTAACGCGCACGATCAGCTTGCTCCTGCGTTCACGCGGTCGTCAGTAAACCCGATGACGACTCCGAGCGAAAAGGGACGAACCACTCCCAAGCTCCTTCGCAATCCTCCTCTCCCAACCCCTCGTTCTCCAAAAACTCCCAGACGACATCGTCAACCGTCGACTCCCTCCCCTCCTTCTTCGCGGCCCTCGTCTCATCCACCAGCGTTCCCTCCAACCTCCTCCACTCAGCCGACGTCCATTCCCGCTCGTCCACCGACGCAGGGATCGACCTCGCCTCCTTGTCCCTAGAAGGCCTCGGCGAAGCCTTCAACGCCCCCGGCATCTCTCCAGCTCCCCACATGGACGAGACGCTCGACGGAGCGTGCCTCGGCCTAACCCTCGCCAGGACCTCCTCCTCCGCCTCCTCGAGCATCTCCTTCTTCTCCTCATCGCTCTCCTCGCTCTCCTCCCCCCTCTCCTGCTCAACCCCAGCTGATCCCGCGGTCCCCTGCTCCACGTACTCGTGGTACACTTTGAGGATTGCGGCGGCTCGAGCTGCGGCGCGCGGGTCGGTCGAGGAGACTTCTATGACGGGGAGGGTAGGGTGGGAAGGTCTGGGACGGGAGGGGCGGCGAGAGGCGGTGCGAGGAGTGGTCGAGTGGAGTT
>JANGFH010000166.1:0-17530 GCA_025758715.1 Glaciozyma martinii | reverse complement strand
AACCCGTAAACGCACTTTCAAGCACGCCCAATGCATCACCCAACTAACTACCAACCCCCCAACCGCACCCGACTCCCCCCCATACCCTCTTCCAGCCCCATTCGTCGCCAAAGTCTCCACCACCCCTCTCGCGCTCCCCGTCCCCGTCCCCCTCTCCAGCGTCACGCTCTCCCCACCCCCACCCATCGTCGCTCCTCCAGAATCCTCGACCCCACCCGCCCAATAAACCGTCGCGTCCTCTCCGCCATTCGCGCTCATCCACCCCTCCCAATCCGTCCACGGTTCCGCAGGGAGCGCCGTAGGCTCCGCCCCAGTCCCTTCGTACCCAGGCACCTCGTCAGTCCTCGGGTTCCATTCGTCCGTTACCAACGGGAGGTCCGTAGCGTCGAAGGTAGGCCAGGGGAAGGTGTCCGTCTCGGTGGGCCAGGGGTAGTCGCCCGTAAAGATCGTCCAATCGGGGGGAATGCCGTCGGGCCAGGTGGGGAGGACGAGAGGGGAGGTGGGACCGCCGGGTTCGTTGGTGGAGGTGGGAATATCGGGGGGAGAGGTGTTGGTGATTGCGGGGTCTTCGGTTTGGGCGAGGACGGGGGAGAGGAGGAGGAGAGGGAGGAGGAGGAGCATTGCTGGAATGGAGACGTTAGCTGGTGTTAGGGAGAGAGGGAGGATCGACGTACGCTTCGTGGGTCGGTAGCGAGCTTGGAGTGCAGCGAGCGCAGACGACGAAAGAGGAAGGAGGAGAAGCAGGAGAGCCGTCGACCTAAGGAGGAGCGGAGGCCAGAAGTGCAGAGGAAGAAAGTGGGTACAAACCTTACTGGCCCGAAACAAAGATCTGCGTCGAAGAGATGGGCACGCTCGCCTCGTGACCTTTGTATCAAGCAGCTGATAGAGACAATCCTTCGGATTTCCCTAGGAGCCTGCGAGACTGAGCAGAAGAAAGCTCAGCAGCACGCGTCGCCCACGCAGAAGGAACCCCGGCCTCGACGCTCAGGTCAAAATCGCGCTCATTACACCTCTATGCCGAAGTAACAGCGTGGATCGACTCGGCAAGGTGACGAACGTTGTGGGGGGTGATGCCTGCGTAGCCTCGTTAGCTCCTCTCCAACAGCAACGAAGCCAGGAATCAGATAACGCACCAGCAACCGAGATTCGGCCGTCCTTGGTGAGGTAGATGTGGTGCTCCTTGGTGAGCTTCTCGACCTGCTCGGGGGTGAGTCCAGTGAAGCAGAACATTCCTGCGATCGGTCGAGGCGTCAGTGCGAGAAGGCAGGAGAGGGAGGGAAGGGGAACGCACCGATCTGGGACTTGATGTGTCCCCACTCCTTCTTGCTGCCGAGCTCCTTGACGAGGAGGTCGTAAAGCGTCGACCTCATGTTGATGATGCGGTCGGCCATGGCCTTGACCTCAACGGTCCTGCAGTAAGGGTCAGTTTCGAGCAGGCTGCGAGAAGCGAGGAGCGGGACGTACCACTGGGCGTTGAGCTTGGGGTCGGAGAGGATGGTTCCAGCGATGCGAGCACCGTGGACGGGAGGGTTGGAGTACATGGGACGAACGAGGCTGCGAGCGAGTGTGGGGGATCAGCTTGAGAGCCTTTGCCCCTGCGAATCGCGCTGCAAGCTGGGAAGAAGCACGCACATCTTGATCTGAGAATCAACCTTGGCCCGCTCCTCCGCACTCGCCGTAACCACCGAGAAAGCACCAACACGCTCGCCGTACAGACCCATGTTCTTGGCGAAGGACTGGGCGAGGAGGATCGAGTGACCCTGGGCGACAAAGTGGCGGAAGGGAGCTGCGTCGGCGTCGAGATCACCAGAGGCGAATCCTGCGAGAAGTGGGTTAGCTAGGTTCGAGAGAGCGAGACGGGAGGCCGAGAAACGTACCCTGGTAGGCGCAGTCGAAGAAGGGGAAGTGCTCCTTCTCCTTGAAGATGTCGGAGAGCTCAGCCCATTGCTCGGGAGTAGGGTCGACTCCAGTGGGGTTGTGGGCGCAGGCGTGGAGGAGGAAGACGGACTTGGCGGGCGCAGCCTGCACTCATCGAAACGAACGCATAAGCTCCCTCCCTCCCACGAACCACACAGAGAAGACGCGCGCACCCTGAGATCCTTCTTCATGCCCTCAAAGTCGAGTCCAACGGTCTTCTTGTCGTAGTACGAGTAGCTCTTGACCTCGAGTCCGGAATCCTTCATGATCGGGATGTGGTTGCCCCAGGTGGGGGTAGGGAGGTAGATGGCCTTGGAGTGGGGGTAGAAGCGCTCAAGGAACGCTCCTCCGATGCGGAGAGCTCCAGTGCCAGAGATGGACTGGGTGATGGCGATCTGGAAGAATCAAGGCGTGAGTAGGAGCGACCGCGGCTAGGCTTGAAGAAAGACGCACCCGGCCTTCCTTGAGAGGGGCAGAGTCGGCACCGTAAGCGAGGATCGCGGCCTGCTTGGTGAACTCGGGGAATCCAGTGATGGGCAGGTACTCCTTGTCGTTCTTCTGGGCGACGATGAGCTCGTCCGCCTATACGCGCCGGAGAAGAGAAGAAGAAAGCCCGGTTAGCTGCTGAAAGGGCGTTTTGCAGGGGACAGGGAGGGGGTGGACAGAGGGGAGAGGGAACGTACGGTGCGAACGGTGGGGAGGACGTAAGGCTTGCCCTCGCCGTCGCGGTAGGCTCCGACTCCAAGGTTGATCTTGCGGGGGTCCTTGTCAGCCTTGAACGCCTCCGTAACACCTGAGATCGCGACGCGCCAGTCAGCTCCTTTCCTCCTCTATTCTCTGAAAAAGGATCGGGACGAACCGAGAATGGCATCGGGAGGTCCTGCGGGGACGTGGGACCAGACGGAGACGGAGCGAACAGCGAGAGGAGAAGCCCTGGCGGCGGCGGCGCGGCCGCTGAAGAGAGAACGGGAGAGCATCTTAGAGGTGAGGGATGAAGGGGGAGAAAGGCAACGAGGTGCTAGGTTGAGGGAGGTTGGGGGGAGGAGCAAGATCAACTGGCTGTCGAGCGCGAAAGTGAGGAGGGGATGCAGCGTTTCGTCCACTCCCAGGTCTCTTTCCGTCTCTTCGCCGCTTCGTTGACTCTTTCCAGCGAGCAGAGCGCTGGCTGGGAAGCGTAGAAGGGGTAAATTACTTGAATTCGGAGCAAAGAATGACCCAGGAGGGCTTGAGGGTGAACAGCGAGCGTCGAAGCATCCTCGTCCCCGCAAGTTCTCAAAATCTCGCTCCTCTCCTCCGGATCTCTCTCCAGACCGGTCGTCCCGGACACCTTGGGGTCAGGTTCCACGCAACAGGATGCTTGAGCAAGTCCTGGATCCTTTCGGAAGGAGCAACGCGCAGGTGGCTTCGAGCGAGCTTCTTGCGGACGAACGTTTAGCACCTTGCGAAGTCGATTCGACGTCGATTAGCACGCTGCGAAGGAGGGAGAAAAGGCAGGCATGGGACAGGGTCACCCTCAGAAATCTTGGAATCCAGCAGCAAGAGAGGGCAGGAGAAGCTGGAGACCTCCGCACGCTTCGCGAGGAGATCTCTACGTAACTGAGCGAGCGGAGGGAGGAATGCGAGGCGACGCCAGGCCTTTTGAGCACCAAATCGCGAGCACATGAAGCGTAGGGAGAAGCAGTAGAGGGGCAGAGAGCTTCGGAGAGAAGCGAAGCGAAGCAGATCCCCTCGTTCATCGCAGCAGACTCGCCCTCGCTTCCTCGCTGATCCCACCCTCCACGATCGTCAACCCCCATTTGATTCCCCGCAAACAAGCCTCGCAAAAACCTCGCTGAATCTTCCTCCCCCCGAATCGTCCACCTCGAATCCTCCCCAGCAAGCTTCACTGGCGCAACTCCTCCTTAAGCTTCTCCAGCCAATTCGGGTCGTAAAGGCGCGGATCAAAGCGCATGTTGGGGTCGACGGAGATTCCCGAATGGATGAGAGGAGACCACACTGCTCTCTGTCCATCGGAGAGTAACGCGGCGGGGATCCTGGCGATGAAGACGAAAGGGATCGTGATCAAGCCGAGCGCGTGCTGGGCGGCGTACTGCTGGTTTAGGTGGTCCTGACTGAGCGAGCGAACAAAATTCGCTGCGGTCTCCTCCGTGAGCCGTGGTGCGAGAATCTTCAGGAGATCCTCATGCGTCGAAACCCCCGCCGCCGCTCCAGCCAAACTGCTGTCCGATGCTCCCTTCGCACGTCGGATCAAAGTCGAAGATGGCAAAAAAGACGTGCGTGTGATAGAGGGGAGTTGGAGAGTCGAGGCGGTACGCGTGGTCGACCCAGCGGGAGAAGGTCTCGCAGAGGTGAAGGTCGAACTTCCTGGCGCGAGCGAGGAGGAGTGAGGAGAGGGAGGAGAATCCGCTGAGCTCCTGCCGGATCTTGGCGTTGCGTTTGCACTCGTCGCGGTGCGAGCTCCAGTTGTTCTTCTGGCACGCGGTCCCGCAATCTGAGAGAGAAGGTCGAGCAGCATCAGCCAAGCTTACGGACACGCCCCCGTGCGCAGAACGACCACACACGCACCCAGTGCCCAAGTATGAAGTACGTACAGCGACTTGTGAGGCAACCTCCGCACTTCAGAAGAGTCGGGACTTGAGCTTCGACCTCGGCTGGGGGGAGAAGGACACGTCGTCAGCTGTGGAACCGCCGCAGTGAACTCAGGAGCAGCTCACTTCTACCACAGCCCCTGCAAGCAATTCCAGGATTGGGCATGCCGGAAGGGGGGCCACGAGCGGAGGTGACGAGCGATTCGAGAGCGGGAGAAAGGTTCAACAAGAGACGGCGTGAGCTTCCGAGTTCCTGAGTGAGGGGGGCCGTCAGCTTGCGCTCGCCTAGGGAATATCCCTGTGGCTTACCAGGAGCAAAGAGAGACCTTCCCAGATTCGAGCGACAAGGAGGGAAGCAAGAGGAGGAAGTCCCTCGCGAACTCGGATTCGACTCCTCCCGGCTCCTCCAATCGTTCTTCCTTCTTTCCCGCCTCTCGAAGGCAATCTCCTCGTTCAGCACTTCGCGCAGCTTCTGCAGAGCTTCAAGGGATGTTCTTGATTCGCTTTCCAGATCAAGCGAGCAACTCAATCTCGCCAAGTTTTGAGATCTCGCCCACCTTTCTCTCAGCGAACGCGGGCGGGACGCAGCCTGCGCTGCGAGAGTCCAAAAGGCGCAAGCGACGAGCAGGTGAAAAGTGGAGGGAAGCTTCGGAAACATCTCGAAGCTGCTGCCGTAGTCTCCATGCGGCGTTCAAGTGTGGCGCTCCTTCGCACGCACTCCCAATCTGCTCGCTGTCGAGTTCGCCCCCGAACTCAAACGGTGCCGGAGAGCTCGGGAGCAGTGCCACCTGAGGCGAATCCTGTCCCAAGGCCCCGTCATCAACCTGCACGAAACCAGCTGCATTCCCCTCTCCAAAGCGAATCCCTCAAGCCTCGCCAACCCCACCTAAGTCGAAGAGGCATCAGCAAGCTCCTCAACGAGAAGACGAGAAAAGGAACGTACAATCTCCTCACTGCAAGAAGTCTCGCCTCTCCCATCTCCCCTCGCCTTCGCCCACCTTGGCGAGAACGCTCAACTTCGCTCTCGGCGGCCATTTCCGATCCCGCACCAACGTCTGGAGTTCGGCATCATCTGCACAAACTTTGAGGTAGAGACGCAAATTCTCGAGTGGAAGGGGCAGGACGTCGAGTAGGCGCTGAGGCAGGGTGACCCCGACGGTATCGTAGTTTGGCACGGAGGGATCCAGAGAGGAATGGTAGAGGCGGATAGTAAAGTCGAGAAGAAGGGGATGGTAGGGAAGGATGGAGGTGATTGTGTCGATGACCGGGGAGGGGGAGGTGTGACTGAACTCGAGGGTGAGGCGAGTGAGTGAGAACCCGCGCACCGAGAGCGCTCGTACAAGTCCTGCCTCGGACGACCCGCAGAGTGTGAGGCGTCGTGGAGTCGCCTTCGATAGGTGTCGAAGCATGAACTCCGGCTCACCCTCAAATAGGTTGACGTCCTCCAGCGCGAGACGTGTTTCGAGCGGCACGTCGAGCTCTCCCCTTCTCGGCGGAAGAGGCAAAATGTAAATCCTGCGGAGCTTCTTAAAGTGGGCGAGTTCCTGGATAAGTTCGGGGAGGGAGAGATAGGGTGAAGGTGGGAGCGAGAGGCTCCCCGCCCAGTTGAACTCGGTCAACGTCTCCGCCGACGTCCTGAGGCTGCGCAAGACCTCTCGCAGGATCGAAGGAGTCGCTTCGATCGCGTCCAACGCTCGCAAGAAGCGACAGGCCTCCAAAAGTGACTGGATCGACTTGATCGCGAGCTCGACATCATCGGCGGAGGGCAGAAAGTCCTCGTCGCCCAAGTCGCTGGGGTATTGAGCGAGCGTGAGGCGGTGGACGTGTCTTGCCAGATGGGAGGGTGTTTGAAGAAAGAGGAGTGAATGTTCGAGTTGGGGCCACCGTCCAGCCCCGTCCGAGCCCAGGAGAAGAGTTCCCCACACCATCGCCTGTTCGAAGTCGCGCCAATCTCGACAGCCGGACGAGCGCGATGCTGCGACCGTCGGAGGAGTCGAGGCGGTCGGGGTGGAGGATCAGGCCGGTGATCTCGCGAGGGATGTGGGAGAAGGGGGCGAGGAGGAAGGGGGAGGACATGTCGAAGCCTGCGGGGTCGGGGGTCAGCGGGGTTGGAAGCGAGAGGGGCGCAGTATAGGCTCACGACACGGATGGTTGAGCTGTGGGGAGCTGTCAGCAGCTGCACGAGTCCTGCGAACAGGGAAAGAGCGCAACGGGGGGGCGGGAAGCTGGGATCTGGCTGGAGCAACGGAGGCTACTCGGAGCGCTCCCAGTCAATTTCGCCGCCACGTACCTCCTCAAACACGCTCAGTCGGCGACGCCTGAGACTCGACACTGAGTCACAGAGCAAGAAGGAGCCTGCGCGAACGGGTTAGCTACGCCGGAGACGGCCGGTGGAGCGGGCGAGCTCACCAGCAAGATCGTGAGCCACTTCAAGAGCAAGGTCGAACGAGAGACGGCGTGAGCTTGGAGTCCCTGCAGGTGTGCGGACGTCAGCTTGCGCTCGCCTAGGAATACTTCCTTGAGCTTACCAAGAGCAGCGAGAGACCTTTGCTGAGCCGAGCGACGAGGAGGGAAGCAAGAGGAGCAAGTCCCTCTCAGAGTCGCAGTCGACTCCTCTCCGCTCTCTCTCGTTCTTCCTTCTCTCTCTCCTCG
This sequence comes from Glaciozyma martinii, assembly GCA_025758715.1. NCBI lineage: Eukaryota > Fungi > Basidiomycota > Microbotryomycetes > Kriegeriales > Camptobasidiaceae > Glaciozyma > Glaciozyma martinii. The sequence continues at coordinate 10,373 of JANGFH010000166.1, read as the reverse complement.
AAGCCTGCTCACCTCTTTCAGATATTTGTGCAGGAATTCCAGAGCATCAAGAAACGTTCCTGATTAGCCTTGTCGATCGAGCGAGCCATTCAATCTCGCCAAAGTTTGAGATCGTGCTCGCCTGTCTCTTAGCGAACGGGGTTGGGACGCAGGCTTTGCTTCCAGAGTCCAACACCCACGAGCGATGAGCAGATATGAAACAAGGAGACGCTCCAGAAATCCTTGGAAGCTGGTGCCGCAGTCTCCTGCGGCGCTCGAGTCTGGCGCTTCTTCGCACGCACTCTCAATCTGCTCGCTGTCGATTCGTAGCGAAGCGCAAACGCTGCCAAAGAGCTGGGAAGCAGTATGATCAGCAGAACAACACGCCGCAAAGCTGTCATCTCGAAGCTGCACCCGCTCGTCTCCTCCGCCCTCCCTCCCAAGCGCCACTAACCCTCGAGTACCTCGAACGAAACTCGATGCAGTGTCCTTTCAGTGTCCTTCCACTCTTTCAGTACTGACTCGCCGCCAGCACATCATCCGCATTGATGAAATCCGCCCCAAACTCCAACAGCGTCTGCCAGATCCTATCCCTCGCAAACATCGGCCACCTGGTCCTCATCAGCTCCCCTTCACCCTCACCCAAGAGAAGGAACTCACTCTATCGTATCCCAATACCGCACCTTTATCCCCTTCTCGTGCGCGAGTCCAATCTGCTCCCTCAGCGCCGTCGCAGCCGAAGAAGGAATGGGGAACAGCCCCTGCCATCCGACCGCGCTCTTCAGACTCGCCGAAGCGAGCGGAGCGACTTCTGCGCCGTAGTCGATGCCCTCGAGATCGGCGAGCGGAGCGTCGAAGAAGAGGTCGCGAGGCTCTTGAGCTTTGACGAGGGGGAGGGGAGTGGAGCCGGTGCCGATTGCGGTGATGGGGCCGTGGGTGGTGGTGTTGGTACGAGCGGAGTAGGTCGTGAGCCAACCGCGGGAACGGAGGGGTTCGAGGGCGGCGAGGACGTAGGGGTGGAGGAGGGTGCCGTTCGTTTTGAAGTCGATGAGTAGCTGGAGGGTCTGCTCGTCGGCAGTGTCGAAGATTCCGCTGTAATAGTGGTCAATGAAGCAGATCTTGAGGCACAGAGAAAGGACGCACTTGGGCCGAGAGTTGGAGTAGTCGCCGAAGAGCAAACTTGGATTTTGAAGGGTCAAGATCTCGACCAGCGGGTCTGCGGAGGTCGCGAGTCAGTCCAGGCCGGAACAGTTCCTTCTCGAGTGATCCCTACCGACGTAAAGAAGAGCAAAAGTCCTGTTCTGCGTCAACGAGGACCTCGAGTGGCCGACCTGCGCGCCGAGCAGGGTCAGCGCACGTTCCTGCCGACTCCCAAACGAAAGACGCACCAGCAGCTCCCCGTCAACAAGCCAAAGATCCGCCTCCGTACTGGTACTTCCCACAGCTAAAGCAGTCAACAGCGGTACCGTCCTCCAGTCTGCAGCGCGCGCAGAAGTTAGCTTGGTAGCCCTGCCTCCCTCAGCTCCATCAACCCACAGTCGTTGTGCGAGTGGATCGCCTTCCGCGCAAAAGAGTATCAGCACTCCCTCCTCCCACCCAAAGCAAAGCAGAGCAAGCACACCTTCGGCACGATCCCCTGCACCACGCATCAGCTCGTCTCCGAAGCCCTTCGAGAAGTTCTCCTCACCTGCGTGAACTGAGTCGGGTACATGAGAGCCGGAGGTGGGTCTTTCAGGAGGTACGAGATGGCCGAGTCGATCGAGCGCTGGCCAAAGACTCCCAGCGCTACGAGCGCCGAGGGAAGGACGAGCATCAGGACTCGGGGGGAAGCTGCGAGGGCGTGGGGAGGGGGCAGCGAGGGCGAAGGGGTGGGCGGGAAGACGGGTGCGGGTGCAGGGCAGGCGGAGGAGGTCGTGCGGAGGCGGTCGAGGAGAGGAGTTGGAGAAGGAGAAGAGGAGCTGGCGCGGTGTGCTGCGCGATCTCGCTTCGTTTTCTGGGGTCAGGGAGTCCGAAACGCGGAATCCACTCCACAGGATGAGGAGAGCTGCACTTGAGGAGTTCGTTGAAGCACAGCTGAGCACAAGCTGCGAGGAAGAAAGCGAAAGAGTGCGTCTTTGAAGTAAACAAAACAATCGCAAGCTCCTCTCACTCATCTCCCGCTCCTCTGGTGAAGATCGCGATGGTCAACACGATTAATAATGCTATAACTGTTAATACTCAAGTCTACAGCGCTACAAGACGAACGACAAAGCGATACATCCGACCGAGCCCCCACCTCCTCCTCAAATCCACCCATAGTCGACCCTCCTCTCCTTCAGCGCGTTCCTCCCACTTCCTACACCAACCCTCCTCTGCTCCCCCAAGCTCCCGCTCCCGCTCCTCGACTCCTCCTCCAGCGACACCCAATCCACCGTCTCCCGATGCGGCCAAACGGGGAACACCTGCTCGCTCCTCGGCTCGTCGGGGTGGGAGAAGTACTCGGAGAGTTCCTCGAGGTCCGTTTCGAGGTCGTCCGCGGGAGAGAGGTCTTCGGAGGGGTACAGGGTCGAGGAGGAGTGGGAGGATTGGGGGGAGATGGGAGGGAGGGAGGTGGGGGTGAAGGTCGAGGAGCCGCTGGTGCTGTAGGTGATCTCAAAGTCGAATTCGATTGGGGTGAGATCACGTCGACGCGAGTGGCCGTACGTCGAAGGTTGGCGAGTGGAGGGCTGAGGTGGGGAGGCGTGAGACGGGAAGGTTAGGCGCGGGGAGGTTTGGCGAAGAGTGAATTGGCGGGGAGAGGATTCGGCGGAACGAGAGGCGGTATCCTCCTCGACGCGGCTGAGGCGGACTCCCCAGAGGTGGGCATTGTCGAGCGGGGAAATCTCTTCCGACCGTCGCTGAGCCTTCTTGGGCGACGAGCCGAAAGCAGCGGCGGAGAAATCGTCCGAGGTGAAGGTCGGGGAGGAGGGGAGGGAGGACGCCGAGGTGGAGGTGGAGTGGGCCGAGGATCCAGAGGGTCCGCGCGAGTGGTTGAAGGAGAAAGTGGAGGAGGAGGAAGGGGTTCGCGAGTGGGAGGAGGCCGAGTAGAACGAGTTGGAGGAGACGGCACGCGAGTGGACGAGGGAGGGAACGGCAGAGGACGAGGTACTGCTGCTGCTCGTGTGTCGGCTCTCCTGCGAACAGAGACAGGGGATTCAGTCACTTGCTCCCTTCCTCCCTCCTCCGATCCCGCCTCCAGAGAAACCCAAGAACGAAAGCTCACCTTGTCCGTCATAGTGTACGCTGCCCATCCACCCTGCTCCGCCTTCTCGTCTCCAACGCAGCCAAACTCGAGCTCCTCGTGAGCCTTCCTCCCCAACAACCGCTTGAAGCGTCCTTCGTGAGGCGCTGGAGAGGGAGACCCAGCAGAAGGGCTACCAGGGCGGAACGGTGTCGTCTCGGTGGCGGGAAGGGAGTGGGGTCGTCGAGGCTTTCGGAGGGTGGCGTGTGTGGGGAACGGCATCGTCGAGAGAGGGCGTCCTGCTGCCGAGGAGGAGGCGGAGAGGGGAAGAGGGCCGTAGGGAATCCTTGAGGACGTTGCTGGAGGGAGCACAGAAGAGGATTCGAGTCTTCAAGTCGATGAATGGGAGAGAGTTTGGTCGGCCTCGGGCGAGGATGGAGTGGGCCAGATTGCTCGGTACCGGATGATCTTCTCTTCGACCTCGATACGGCCTTTTGAACGGCTTTTGGATGCGGCGTGTTCGCTGAGCGCGGATCAGGCAGAGTCGGCGATGAGTGGGGGGAGGGAGGAAGAAGGAGTGGGGAGAGCAGCTGCCACGACGGTCCCCTTTGTCTGCGAGCTCACCCAGCAGTCCAGGACTTACATAGTTCACTCTGGCCTGCCCCGGCACTGTCCAGCGATCGCTAATTCTCCGCCGCAGAGCGTGATCGGTGCCTGGCAGACTCTTCCAGCTCACTCCGCCCGTAGATCTCCTCGAGTCCGAGGGAGTTGCAGAGGCTCCAGCCTGGTCGAGTAGCGCCCTTTGCAAAATGAAAAGATCAGAATGAGCCGGTTTGGGAGAGAGTGGGGTTCGTGAGCTGGAAGAGGAAGACCTCGACCTAGTTTGGGCGACAACTTCCGGATCCGGAAGGTATCTTTCTCTTTCACTTCGTATGGCTGATCTCTGCTCGCCTGCCCCTGGCCCAGCACTTGAGCTCGAGATCTACTGCTGCACGCTTCATTATGCCCTGGCTCAAGCAACTCCGCTTCGAGTCTCATTGCACTTAGCGCGGGTGCTTCTGCCCCCAGACCATTGCCCTGCTTCTCCTCCTGCCCCGCGCTAGCTCTTCTCCTCTCACGCACTATCTGCACTCTCAACGACGGCCATGCTCAGCGACTGGTGCTCCCGCTCTCTCCCCCTATCGACCCTTCTCATCCTCGCCCTCCTCGACCTCTCCTCCGCCTCCCAAACTCCTCTCCTTCGCCAAAACTCCGACTGCCTCCACAGCGGCTCAGCAGCTCAGCTCAACCACCTCCTCCGTTCGGGTGGAGCAGGCACAGAGATCGTCCTCTGCCCCGACGCTCAAATCGCCATCGACCCTCATGGCGTTCCCATCACGTTCACGGCGGCGAAGCAGAGCATCTACACGCTTGGACTGCCCGAGGATCACTCGCGCGCAACGATTCAGATCGTCCATCCGAAGGGGCACTACAGCGGGGATCTCACGACGGCGATCAAGGCGGATTGCGACGAGTGCAGGGGGGTCGTCATTCAGAACGTCTATGTCGATGGAGGGAGGGCAGATCTGGGTGGGCAGGAGGGAGGAGATGCTTTGATTCTTGTCGGTGGATTAGTGGGAGAGCAGGAGGTGCGACAGGTCGAGGCTTCGGGAGCTCGTGGATACGCCATCGTTCACGCCGGAGGTGCGTCCTTTCTCCTCCCCCCTCCACGCTCGAAGCTTACTCCTTCCTTTCGCAGCTGGCACTAAAGGCACCTGCACCGCCGTCACCATCGCCGACTCGAGCTTCCACTCGTCCGGCGACGCTCCTCTCGACCTCATGCTCAACTCGGAGCTCGCTCGTCTCCGTCGCGGCGTTCCTCCTCACCGCGGCCACGACCGACCCGGAAAGTGGACCGACGGAATCTCTGTCGCCTGCCAACAATCGTGCGCAATTCCTCTCGCAGCGAGGACCCGGAACTGATGTTTGAGAAACCTTCGCAGAACCATCTCGGGCAACGTCGTTCGCGATGTCTCTGGCGTCGGGATCGCGCTGCGAGGCGCGCCTGGAACGCAAGTCACGACCAACAGCATTATTGCTCGCGACCGCGACATGCTCGTTGGGATCGCCATCGTCGCCAACCCCGTCTTTACGGCTCACCCAGCTCACGACGGCGGAGTGATCGTTCGGTGCGTCTTTCTCTCTTTCCTCCCGCCTCTCCCACTCGCTAACGAACCTCTTTGCAGCGAGAACGTGATCCACGCTGCCTCGGCGATGATTCGCGTCGGCATCTCGACAGGTTCAGGAGCTTGGTCGACCGACGAACAGCCCGGCGACCACGAGATCGCTTTCGGCTCCGAGATCGTTCGAAACCGCCTTTCCTCCTACACGGGCTACTACGGCTACGCCATCGCCATTTCCGACGCCCGAGCGATCCTCGTCACCGAGAATTCCGTGTCGTACGTCCCTCCCCTCGCTCTCTCACCCTCGCTGACCCCCCTTCGCGCGCAGAGCATCGATCTGGGGCATCGAAACCTCGGCCTGCTACACCTTCCCAGCCTACACGACCCCCACTCCTCTCCTCCGCGACCCCCGTTCCGTCATCGGTCACCTCCAGCCCGAATTCGCAGACCAGCACTTCGGGTTCCTCCTCTGCGTCGGACCCGGCTCGACCTCCTCCTCTACCTCGCTGAGTCGGCATACAATAAATGAGGCCTATATGGCTCAGGCGATGAGGAAGGGACGGAGTGGGCACGAGGGGGTCGAGAAAGGTCGTGCGATGAAGGCGCTGCAGAGGAAGAAGGCGGGGATGGGGAGGCCGGTGGAGAGTGAAGTGGTCAAGATGGAGCGGGGGATGAAGAGGAGGAAGTTGAGTGTTCCTCGTGCGCCGGGAGGGATGGCAGGGCATCATCTGCGGAGGAGGTCGTAGAGCGAGGAGTCGTTTGTAGCCTTGATCGGTGTTGTATTGTCCTTTCTAATGCGTTTACAACAATGCTGCGATGAGCTCTATCTCGGTTCCTGCGTCTATCCTGGCGAGGCTTCTAAATCCCCTTCCACCGCTTGAGCGATTCGTACACCGTCATGCTGATCCCGTTCGCAGGAATCTGCGGCCCCAAATCAGCTCCCTCTTCCTCCCATCCGAAACCCGACTCACCGCATACGCCACTCGAATCCCCAGCCCCCTGCCAAACGCTCTCACCCCGCCCTGCTTCCACAACTCCCTCACGATCCCCTTGACCCCAGCTTGCCCCAGCCCTTTCCCCGCGCTCGTCTGCCACCGACTCTGCACCAACTCGATCGGGTTCGTCACGCTCGCCGCGAGTGAGCACGCCGTGACGGAGCAGAGGGTGTATTTGAGTGTGAGGGGGAGTTCGTAGGACGAAGTGGGGAGGGAGGAGGGAGGGGAGGGGCGGTAGGCGTCGTAGTTGGGGATGAAGGAGGTTTTGAAGGACTCGTAGAGGGTCCAGTAGAGGGAGATGTAGGGTCTGTCCTCTGCGTTAGTGGCGAGATAGGGGAGGGAGGGAGGGACGTACACGAAGACGAGCATCGATACCCAGTATCCTCGCCAGACGCCTCGGTGGCCCTCTTCTCGCCAGATCTTCTTCAACAGCGTCGTCGCCGAAGTCGTTCCCTCGTTTCCTTTTTGCTGTGTGGGCGTTAGCTGAGCGTCGGGGAGAGCGTGGAGGGGGAGCGCACCAGCCGGCTCTTGAGGACGTCGAGCGGAGTCCACACAGCTCCAGAAGCCACTGTGCAGGCATCAGCTCCCTCCTGCACTCCACGTTTGAACGAACGCACCCTCTGCAGCGACTCCCGAGAGCATAAAGACGGGCAGCTGCTCCAACAGCGTAGCTTTGCGATCCCCATGCAGCCATCTCGCGCCCAGGTACCGCTTTGAGATCTCGTACGTCGAGAGGTAGATGGATAGAGCTGGTACACTGAACGCGATCGCCACTGGTAGTCCTACGAGGTCCTGGTCAGCTCCCGTGGCCCCTCCCCCGATAGCTCGAGCTCACCGGCGTAGAGCGTTCGCATGCGTGGATGGGGGATTAGCTCCTTTAGCGGTGGCACGATCGCCCCAGGCCAGGTCTGTACTCGAATCCGTAGAGTGTCCACTGCGTACGGCGGGTTAGCTGAGAGCTGGGCAGAGAGGAGAGTGAACGGACGAGGGTGAGTGCAGAGTCGGGCTGAGACGGCAGACGCAGACGAGGCTACAATCACGAACGGGTCGACGTAGATCTGGGGTGGGACTGGGATCGATTCTGCTTCCATGGCGTCCGCGTCGTCCTAGGGAGAGAGTTGGTCGAGTGGAGCTGGATGGAGAGCTGGATCGGCGGCGGCTCAGGGCTGCGGTCAGACGGCGGCGGAGTAGGCTGAGCTGCTGGGTTCAACCTGACTGACTGGCTGCAGCTGAGCTTGAGAGTTGACACTTGACTGAGTGTTCGCTGAGAGCAAGAGACTCGAACCAATCACTTGAACGCAAAACAGTCGAAACGCCGCGGTCTTCCTCTCCCCTTTCTTCTCGAAACGGCGACGACGATGGATGCAGACGACGACGACAACCGCAAGAACGACGACATCTGGTATATTACGCTCCCCCGCCCCAATCGACCGTACAGCCCTGCTCGACCAGCGAGCTATCCTCCCCACGCTCCACCTCTCTACGCCCTCCTCGACCCTCCCACCGCTCCTGCCCTCCGACCGAATCCCGCTCCAGCTCCCGCTCCTGCACCGGAAGGACCGACTCCACCGCTCAATCCCGACCCTGATTCGACGAGAGGGTGATCCGCCATCGTGGCAAAGTACTGGTTGGGCGTCTGCTGCTGCTGAGGGATGGGGATGGGAGTAGGAGAGCCGTGCGACGACGAGGGGAAGGAGGGAGGGAAGGAGGTACTGGCGTAGGGATCGTCGAGAGGGGAGATGGTGATGTCGTCCTCTTCCTCGCGCGCTTCGACGCTGGCGTACGAGATGATGGACCCTCCGTTGCTCGTGCTAGCAAAGCTCGAATCGCTAACGTTCCTCCCCACCGTACTCGCACTCGGCGTTCGTCCCTCGACAATCTCCCGCACGTCCTCTCCCAGCTTATCCCTCCCCCCTTCCTCGAACCACGCCCGAACCCTCTCGACCGCCTCCTGCGCCTCCAAGCTCACTTCCCAGCTCCTCGTCGGACTCGCCAGCTTCTCCAGCAGCTCCTCGAGGCCTTTGGTCGTTCCTCCGCCGTGCAGACGCTTGAGATCTCCCCAGCCGGAGCGACGACGCGCGTTGACGAACCAGTTTGCGAGTTGGGTCGGGGTGTGGGTTGGGACGAGGGTGAGGAGGTGAGGGCGGAGAGAGGTGGGAGGGTAGGGGTGCGAGAGGTGGGTGAGGAAGAAGGTGCGGTAGGGGAGAAAGAGGTTGTCGGCGGTTGGGACGCGGAGGCGGGTGGGTTGGAGGGAGGGCTTGGGGGTGCGAGTGGTGGTGGGGGTGGAGAAGGGGGAGTTGGATAGGAGGAGTGGACAAGATGGGTGTCCAGGCGTGCTTGGTTGAAGAAGGAGTTGCTTCGCCTCCTCCGCGGCCCCCTGCGAGATGGAAAGCACAGCTTTCTCGTACACGCAGAGGTTCGACGCGACGACGTAGATGCGTTTTGCCAGCGCAGCGGACAGTTGGATAGTGTCTACGCTGAGCCATCCTGCCTCCACAGCGGCCTCGACTCGTCCTTGAAGCGCATCCCACCTTTCGGTGAAGTCCCCCGCCGTTCCTGATCCTAATGCGGCCAGAAAGTCTTGCTCCATAGACACGACGTCTGCTCGAATCGCTCGATCCATGCCCGGAAATCGCGCGCGGGTGAAGGGAGATGCGCAAGGGGTGGGAGGGAAGCTGCTCGAGGTGCAGAGTGACCAATGGAGAACAGACGTCGAGCAATGGGGAGTGGACTGAATTCGAGGCATCGCAGAGGCGATTTAGATAAAGGGAAGGAGAGAAAGACCACCGGCGGGGGAACAAAGAGGAAGAAAGGGGCCGAGCGGGAACAAAGGGAACTTGCCAAAGCGAGTGGATCCCTGTGGTCCCTTTCCTACCTTTCTGTTCTCTCCCCAAGATGTCAGCGTGGATTGAGATAGCTAGGACAACAATTCAATTGCTTGCACACCAAAAGGCCGCCAATCCGCACCTCTTCTACCGTCTCGACCCTCACTCCTCCCTGCCGGTCGCCAGCCTCGATCTTCGGTACCCCCTCAGCAACCTCGCCAGCGTACTCGCAGATGCTGGATGCTCAATCCCGACAGTCACGTTCTTGTCAAGCACCTTCAACGATGCCGTTCATTCCCTTCGCGACGACTTCCAATGCAGATTCGCGACCACTATCAGGGGAATAGCGCCAACTTTTGCCAACTCTCCCGAAGCACTGGATGAGACTCGGGAGGCACTGCGCGCCAATTTTGTACGAGAGTTTCGAGCGGTTGTCGACCGCTTCCGCACGGGGATGCTGGCGGAGGTGGCGGCGCACCGTTCGAGGATGCTGGCGGCGACGACGAACGAGCGGGGCGCCTTCTCGGACGAGACGACGGCGATCCTGCAAGCGGTCTACGAGCGGCAGGCGAACGTGTCGAGGAGGGAGAAGCAGGCGTTGTCGGAGCGGACTGGCTTGAGCCTGGCGCAGGTCGCCACTTGGGTGAGTTCCCTTTGTTCCCGCTTGAGCCCTTTGCTAACGAATCGAGCAGTTTGCCAACCGCCGCGCTCGCCCCGACAAGTACCCTCGCGCCGACCGTCCCTCCGCCCTCCCCTACCCCGCCCCTCGCCCCAACGCCCGCGCACCCCGTCGATCCTCCCTCCGCACCTTCTCCCACTTTTCCAACACCTCGACCCAGTCGGACGACTCGCTTGCCCCCTCGTCCGCCTCGTTTGACCGCGACGACGCTCCCTCCCCTCCCTCGTTCGCCCTCCCCCAATACGACCTCCACGCCACCGAGCAGCGAAACTTCCCTCCCCTCCACCGCATCGTCTACTCGGACTGGGACGAGAGCGAGTCGCCGTACTCGAGTTCGAGCGAAGAGGAATCGCGTCGAGCAAGCAGCAGCCCCTCGCCTCCCTCCCACTTCGACCTCTACTTCCCCTCCTCCCCCGAACCCCACTTTCTCCCCCCCCCCCCGGGGTCGGCGGCCACGCCCCACCTCTCTTCTCCCCCCCCCCCCCTCCCCCCGCACCCCCGGCCCCACCAGCCCCCTCCGCCACCCCCTCCACC
>JANGFH010000165.1:0-39361 GCA_025758715.1 Glaciozyma martinii | reverse complement strand
GTTGCTGTTGCTGTTGCTGCTGAGCGATTCCGTGCGATGGGTCGAAGGGGTAAGGAGCGGGAGGAGTGGGATCCGACGACTGCGTTCATCGTTAGCTCGTAGCAGAAACAAACGAACGAAAGGGAACGCACCTCGGCACGCTGGTGCGAACTCGCCTGGCTCTTGACGCTGCCCGCTCTCACGACGGCCTTCTTCCCCTTCTTCTTCTTCTGTTTCTCGTCCCCACTGCTCTCATCCCCGCCCGTGCCTTCCTCGACTTCCTCGACCTCCTCGACCTCCTCGTCCTCGTCCGAAAGCGTCGTCATCTTGCCGCCCAAGCCCTTCTTGACGATCTCGTCGACGTCTTTTGAGGCGTAATCGGCCGGCCCACGCCTCTCATGCTGAGGTCCCGAGTACTACGAGCTGGTATTAGCTCTTCCCTTCCGCCTAAAACGCAAGAGGAACACGCACATGAGAGTACTTCATGAGGATGCCGTCCATATCGCCGCTCGAGAACCTGAACGCGCCGTCAGCTCCCTCTTCCCTTCACCACAGCGCAGAGCAGACGCACTCGAATAGCTTGCCAGTGTTGTTGAAGACGACGACGGCCACATCTGCAGAGCAGAGGATACCGAGCTCGTAAGCCTTCTTGAAGAGCCCGTTCTTGCGCTTGAGGAACGTGACGCTGCGGTTGCGGTCGTCCGAGATGGGAGCGATAGAGATCTTGCGGCGGCCCATGGTGGTGGTTTAGGTGGGTCTGCAGTGGTAGGAGAGGGTGGTTAGCTGGTGTGGGAGGCGTCGTGCTGGAGGCGTTCCGTGGTCTCCGGGCCGTCTCCCCAGGAAACAACTCTCTCAGCTCCCTCCACCGCGCCCTCGTACAAGGGAAAGGGAGACTCACGTTCAAGTAGGAAGTGCGTTTGGCCAACTCGAGAGCGGCGTGGGGTCGAAGAGGGAGGTGCCGGCGGACGAGGCGGGGCTGGCGGGACGAGAAAAGAAGAGGAGGCCTGCCTGCTTGCGATTCCAACGATGCCAAGGTGTTTCGGTGCTGCTGAATCTGGAGGTCCGAGGAGCTTGACTACTGGGCGGAGTGGGGCGTTACGGGGACGTCGAGAGGAGGGAGGGAGGGGGACAAGAGGGAGAGGGACGCCGAGGGATCCGTGGGAGTCGTCGGCCAAAGACGAGGATTGGTGAGCTTGCGCCGGGAGAGAGCGCTGTGCGGTCGACTGTCGAGCGCGTCTGCTGGCTTGAGAAGGGCTTCGCGTGTCCAGAAGGGGAAGAGAGGGAGGGTCTCTGCGCCGGATTGGGATCGTCAACTTCCTGTCGCCCGTCGTTGAACAGCATTTCTCCCTGCCCATCGCTTGGATAAGGAGGGCAGAATGTACGGCGTGCGACTCACCTTAAAGTACTGGCTCGAGACGTCTTGACGTTGACGGCGGGAGGAAAAGAAGCTCAGAATAGCGACTTCACTTTCGTTGGTTCCGATTTTAGAACAGAAGAGAAGAAGTCGAAGGGAATGGCCGACGACGACGAAAAGGACTCTCTCGCTGGAGTCTGGAGAGACAGACGTGGCGCAACAGTCTTGATTTACAAACAAAGAAACGTGTCCATCCTTCCCCCGCCCCATCCCCACTTCTCTCCATCGTCGCAGCGTCCTTCGCTCCTGTGATTCATACACGACGCCATCGCCACACAACCGCTGAATCACTGCAAAAGTACAGCGCGTTAGAAAAGAGGCAGGAGGAGCGAGGATCGGGGAGGGAGCAAGCGCACCTTGCCGCCGAGCGCCTGATCAAGGTCAAAGTCTGGTGAGCTGGATCGGGAGGCGAGCGAAGCGGGATGGGACGTACACGCTTGGTCTTGCCAAAGAGCTTGTCCTTGAGCGAAATTTTCTCTACAGGCTCTGCAAAGGAAGGAGAACAGGGTCAGCGAGGCTCTGCGATTGAAGTGCGTTGCGATCCCTCCTGCTGCCGCCCTCGGTGTTCAGCTCCTAGCCGCAAGGCTGGAAAGGGACTGCAGAGCCTTACAAGAGCCTTCAATCTTCCTATCCTGCTCGCAGAACCGCGCGAGCTCCATCCATCCTCCCTGGTCCGAAGCCGACGAGCAGTTCCAGTTCCCACCCAACCCGAGGATCCCGTCCCCGCCCATCGCACTCCACCATACGCAGTTCTAGGCTCCAGGAGCGGAAAGCCTTCCCTCGGCGAACACGCCCCAGCTCTGCCGCAAGCCTCTCCCAAGACACCTCGACCTCCTCCCACTCTCCACCTCTCCCCCCAAGCGCGAACACACGCCACAGAGATCCAACGCAGCTCACCTCCAACTTCCTCAGGGCACGTACTCCCGTTCTGTACCGTGTCAACGACGTAACGCTGGTCATCAGGCGCCTCCCACTCCTTCGTAATGCGGCTGATCAAAACGGGATCAGCGCCACCTCCAGTCGCCCCCTCCTCCTCCCCTCTAGTAACGCACTTGAAGTGCCCGCCAGGGATCTCGACGCTTGTGGACGCTTTGCCGGGGGCGTACTTGTCGTCGACTGGCGGCGTGCGGTTCGGAGGAGGAGCGGACTGGACTGGGGTCAGTCTCGTGCGGTGCGGATGGGAGAGCTGATGGAGGCGCACCATTGTGGTAGTCTACAGCTGTAGTTGTGTTGAAGGATGACGAGGAAGTGGAAGGAGCGGCGCCTCGACGAGCTTCGAGCCTGCCTCGACCTAGGGCGAGCGGTTTGCGTCTCCCCTTTCTCTTCCTAATTTGCTTAACCCTCGAAAACAAACACCAATCCATTCCCATACAAACAACGGCGCCCTAGAAGACATTACTCTCCCCTCCTCCAGCCCTCTTGACCACTCCAACTCCCCTACTCCCCACCTTCTCCCCCCCAGACTTCCTCTCCACCTCCCTCCCCATCCCCTTCGCAGGAACGACCTTCTCCCCCAACCTCCCCTTCACCGCCACCGTCCGCTGCACCGCCACCTGCACGCTCTTGACCCGCTCGTTCTCCTTCTGCGCAGGAGGACTATCCGCCATCGCCAGGATGTCGTCCAATGCGCTCCGCTGCTGGACGCGAGGGAGGAAGGGGGAGGGAAGCTCGTCGACCGAGGGCTGTTCGGAGCGTTCGGAGAGGGGGGAGAGGAGGGTCGGTGGAGGGTGGATCGAGGGGCGGGAAGCGGTGGGGATCGAGGAGGAGGGCTTGGAGGAAGAGGGCTTGGTAGGACGGGGGGCGGGGACGGGGGAATCGAGGTCGAGTCCGCTGAGAAAGTCTTGCATCGTTTGAGCGCGCTTGGCTTCCATCTCGGCGAGTCGCTGGGCCTGCGTATCTCGTTCGTCAGTCCGCCGTTCTCGAGGAGCGAGTAGGAAAGAACGCACGGCAACCTGAGCTCGCTCCTTCCCTAGCTGGATCTGCGCGTCCAACTCTTTCCGCTTCTCGACCTCTGCGAGCCTTCGCGCGTCCTCGAGAGCAGCTTCGCTCGCGGCAGCTTCGATGACTCCCGTATCGTCACTGCGAGAAGGGTCAGACGGCTCGACAACATCGGAGGCGTAGAGGACGGGCCTGTTTGCGCCTTGGCCAGCCGTGAGGACACCCTGGAGGAACCGCTCGCTCGTAAACGCCTGCACGAGCTGCTCCGTCTGCGCCGCGACTTCCTTCGCCGCATCTGCATGCACATCGTCAGCGTTCTCCCATTCCCACAACGCACGACGAGCAACGCACCGAGTTCTCGCTCCGTCTCCACCCTCGCCAACTTCTCCTGCGCGCGTCCGACCCGCTCCTTCTCCAGTGCGTCCTCGATTTCTGCGCGCGCAGCAAGGATCCGCGAGTTGGTGTTCTCGAGGACGGACTGGACTGCGATGCGGAGGTGGTAGAGCCTTGCGTGAAGGGTCGAAGCGAGTTCCGGGACGGGTTGGATGAGGGAAGGATGAGGGACTCCAAAGGACTGTCCCTACGGGGTCAGCATCCTCGATAAGCAGCGTATACAGAAGGAACGCACCTCGTCGCCAATCTCCTCGTCGTCGCCTGCGAGACCTCGAAGCTCCCTGACCGCCTCGGCCCACTCCTCCACCTCGCCCACCAGCTCCCTCAATTCCCTGTTCTCCCCCTCGGCCCAAACGCGCGCCTCGTGGCTCTCTGCCAACCCTTCCTCCAACAGCGCCAGTTCTCCTTCGCTGCCATCGCGGGAGGGCAGAGGAGCAGAACGGTGGAGAGGGTTGAGGACGATGAACTTGGTTTGGGCGGGGTCGGAGGTGATGCGCTGGAGACGAGCTAGGGCCGAGGAGAGCTCGGTTTCGCGGCGTTTGAGGTCGTGCTGTTTCGTTGAACGAATGAGTATGGGAATGAAGGAGGGAGGGCAGGGAACGCACAGCAGCCTGAGTCTTGACAAACGCCAGAGCCGAGCGAGCCTTGCTGAGATCCTCCTTCGCCCTAGCATGTCGTTCCTTCTCCGCTGCCAACTCCCGACACGCCGCCCTGCGTCCAGTCAGTTCCCCTCCTACCAAACAACACGACGCGAGAGGACTCACCTAGCCTTGGCCTTCTCCCCCTCCTTCTCCTTCTCCATCCCCATCTTCCCCTCCCTCTCCCTCCTCAACATTCCCTGCACCCTCTCGTAATCGTACCGCAGCACTCGAAGCTCAGTCCCCACTTTCTCCAGACTCTCATTCGCGTCCGTCCGCGCCGCTAGCATCGTCCAGAGGCATTTAATCAGGCTGTCTTTCGACCGTTGGGAGGGGAGAGAGAGGTCGAGAGGGCGCGAAGTGTAGCCGTGGGCTTGGAGTTGGGAGGAGAGGTGGGAGAGAGAGGCGGAATCATTGGTGAAGGACGAGTCGGGCGACGCCATCGTTTGCGGCGTGGGACGGGCGGGGGAGGGAGGGCTGAAGGTGGTGTGCTCTTGTGTAGTATCGGGGCGTAGTTACTGGGGGGTTGGGACAAGGGCGCGGGCGCGGTGGTGAAGGGAGAAGGGCAAGAGGGAACTTCGCTCAACAAAACAACAAACTCGCCTGCTGAGGCAGAGGTTGCTCTCACTCAGCGCCCCTCCACCTTCTCCAAGCAAGTAACTCAGAGAGCAGCCATCGCACAGAATAACAGCATTTTTGCATCCTCCCCTCCTCCAAAGTCCATCGTCACTTCAATGCAATCCACCGTGGTAAACCTCCTGAAAGCTCTTGCGCGCAAACACGGCCTCCAACCACGCGACCGTCTTTGGCCCGACCTTGGTCCCTGGGAGCTGTCCTTCGAGCGCTGCGACGGCGGCGGGGACGTCGAGAGTCTTGGCGCCGCAGACGGCGAGGATTCGAGCGAAGAAGGCTCCGGCGTGGAGGCTGCGTTGGAGCAGGGTTAGTCAACGTTCGCGGAGTGGATGGAGGAAGAGAAAGAGGGGACGCACTCGGCGAGAGAGATCTGGTCGCCGACGAGGTAGGTCGCCTTGCTGCTCAGCTTGCCCTCGATGAACGCGAGCGTCTTGGGGAGGTTCGCCCAGGCCTCGGTGCTCATCTTGACAAACGAGCTAGCGTCCTCCTTGCCCTCGTAGATCGAGAGCAATCCTCCGTTCTCCTGCTCGCGGGGTTAGCTCTCCTCCCCCGCACAAGCCGACAAGAACGCACCTTGAGCTTGAGCTCGTAGAACGCCGACAGCCGCCCATCCGCATCTCCAGCCTCGGTACTGTACCTCTCCAACGCCGCCTGCCGTCCCTTCAAGAACCCTCCCGCCATTCCCGCAAGCTTGGCCTTCCTCTCCTCGTCGTTCCTGAAGCTGAGCATGAGGGCGTTCGGGTCGGGGGCGGTAGGAGCATGGAGGAATTCGATGATATCGCGCGAGTCGGACGAGCCTTGCACGGTCGCGGGGGAGAGGGAAGGGGCGGGGTGGGAGGAGGTGGAACCTAGGGTCGACGAGTCGAGGAATTGGCAGATTTCCGTCGTGGTCGTGATGGCTTTGTACTTTGTTGAGATTCCTTCGTCGACCGTGTGCTCGTAGGGCGCTACGAGGACGGGGACGGTTCCTGCGATTGCGTGGGTGAGCTTGGGAGAGCGGGGGAAGCTGCGGAGTGATGACGTACCCTTGGGCGAGACTGGCGAGGAAGGGAGAGGTCAGGACGGGGTACGAGGTGGTTTAGCAGCAAGGGAACTCACTCTTGAGGAACGCAGGACTAAAGTTGGCTCCTTCGAACAGGTTGACGACACGTTGTTCGAGCTCGACTTCGGTGAATCCCTTCTCGAGCGCAGTGAGGACTGGTACAGCTGACCAGACTGAGCCTGTAAAGTGGTACAGCGTAGCCTTGGGGATGTGGTGCAAAGTGTGAGTAGACATTGTTGAATCGGAGGCGTGTGAGGAAAGCAAGGGAGATCAGATCGATTCGACTCCCGAGTCCTCTCAACGCGGGGGAGCGCCGACATGTTACCTTCCTTCCCTTCGCCGACGACGACAGCTCGCAGGTACAGCGTCTTATAGCTACTTGTGCACTCTTGAACTCAGCCATCGTGAGTGCAGCAGCGTCCAGGCGTTTGAACGGAGACACCGGCTGACCTTCCCTCCGCTCCTTCCAGGATGAATCCTCCCATCGCAACTCGCCTTCCACCCGAGATCCTCTCCCGCATCATCAACCTCTCTCGACCTCCTCACACCTTCCACGGCCGCGCTGCTCGACCTCCTCGAGCCGACTGGAATGCGTTCGTCGCGCTCGCGCTCGTTCATTCGTCCTGGCTGGCAGAACCGCGACGGGAGCTCGTTGCTGTCGTCTGGATTGCGAGCGAGGAACAACTGCGAAAGCTGTTGACCGGGGTGCTCGCTGGATGCATTGGTTTGGGGAGCATGAGGGACCTCGTCGTGCAGATTGGGGCAGGAGCGCCAGCATCGACGGCCGTCCAGGTTCAGGCCGACATTTGGAAGCTCCTCCAGCACGTACGGAGTACTCTCCGGGGACTGCATTGCGTTGGGGAGAGGCAGCCAGCTCTGCTCGAGCTGAACGCAGAGGACGCAGGGGACGGCGCGGAGAGCCGAGTCTCTCGCTTCGAATGGAGACCCAGGGAGGCCACCTTGGAGAGCCCCACTGCGCACCTTTTCCATTTGAAGCGCTGGAAAAAGCTCTGCCCTTCCCTCCGCCATCTCATCGTCGCCGCCGCCGAGTTTGGCCCCATCTCATCCCCACTCTTGCCCAACTCCCTCTCCTCCCTCTCCCTCGCCTCTTGCAACTTCCACCCCGACGCACTTGCAACCCTCCTTACGGCGTCCAACAACTCACTCTGTAGCCTCGAAATCCTCGACTGGCTTCACGCATCACTTCGTGAGCGGACTTCTGCGAGCTTTCGACACCCTCGGCCCCCTCCTCGACACCTTCCTCTGGCGCAACTCGGGAATCATGGACAACCTTGAGGCGACAACATTCCGGACCATCATTGACAGTCTCCGCGCCGTCACTTCCCTTTCTATCGACTCCCGCACCGTCCTCACTTCCCCCACGGCCGGCCTGAAGCTCACGCTCTCGCCGAATCTGAAGCTCCTACAACTCGACTGTTCCGTGGGCTTTTGTCAAGCCACGATTCAAGAGTGGGTGCTTCTTCTGGCGGCCGTCCCTGGGCAGGCGAGGCCGTTCCTTGTGCTTTGGATGGAGTCGAAAGGGACACCGTCAGAGCGGAGGGACTTGAGCAGGTACGCTGGGGTTCATGGAGTCAATCTCGTGATAGTGGATCAGCTGGGGACGGACGGGGTTGCTCTGCACTCGGACGTCCAAGGGCTCCGCGCTAACACGCTGCAATCTACATACCCATTTTCTGTCGTGTCCAGCCAAATCCCCTCCAGGACATCTTGGTGCACGGAATCGCTCGCCAGCCTCGTTCCCTCGCTAACCTTGCTGCACAGATCAACATCTCGCCAAGTCTCCCCCCGGACGAACCAAGCTTCAAGGTCAAGCATTCCTGGTGGCTTTACTCGTCTCTTTCTCGGTATCCACTGACCTTTTTCGGTGACCGCCAGGCAACAGCCTTTGTCCTTCATCCGAGGGGGGATCCGCGAACGGACCAACATCTCGCCCGCCCAGGAGATCGGCCTCTTCTTGCCCTGCAAGCACCTCTCCTTCCTCTTCCCTTCTCCTCGCTAACGCCCCGTCTTCTCAGCCGGATTAGAACTGGGCGAGGGAGTCAGCGGCGAAGACGCGAGTTCCCCTCCAGCTCCCTCGCCTGTCGAGCGAAACTGACGCCCAGTTCTTCAGGTCGAGCTTGCTTCCGACGCCGAGTTGTTTGTTGGGAAGTTGGGATGCGTTCCTCCCGAGTTGAGGTTCGCCACAGTCTCGGTGAGCGCGTCGAGGATTGGCCCCAGCTCTCGGAAAGGGAGCTGACTCCCTCCTCGCAGATCGAAGCTACGGTGGGACGCAAAGACCTCAGCATGTGCGAACAGTCTCCTCGCTGGTCGGCTGCGATACTGACTCTTGGGCTGTCAGTCGCAGGACATCGGAGCTGGAAGAGGCGTTCTCCGCTTTCTGCGAGGAGTACTCGCTCGATTGGGATCAAGTGCGGTTCCGTATCGAACGCGAGTCCTCACTCTACCATCCTCGCTCGCTCGCATCACTAACTCTTTGCTCTCGTCCAGATCAGCACCACTCCTTCGTCGTCAATCCCTACGATTCGCTTTGCGACCTTCCACTGGACCTCGATGAGCTCGAGGAGCAGGAAGAAGTCGTCCAGATCCGCCGTGAGCCCAATGGTCAGTCAACTAGACCTCGGCTCGCTCCCGAGGGACCCTTGCTGAACCCTGCTGTGGAGCTGAAAGGTGAGTCGGCGGGAAGAGCGCGGGAGGCAGGGTCGGAGCTGATGAGTTTGACAGGGGCTGATGGCTGAGAATCGCGTGGGAGGAGGAGCGAGGGGTACGAATGGATGAGGCTTGGATTTAGCGCTGTTCTTCATCTCGACGTCTTGAGTTAGAATTCCGGCTTGTCTCCAGCTCGCTCTGCTTCCTCGTCTTCTGCGCCAGCCCTGCAGCACGACAGCGCAGAGGTTGCGTGAGTGCGAATTGAAGTTCGCGAGCAGAGTTCGCGAGCAGAGCAGCCAACAGACGCGGCGAAAGCCTGAGCAGGAGAGCAGCAATTCGAGGAGGGCTCCAGCAGAACCGTAGCTTCATCAGGAATCCCCCCTTCGCGTCCCCGAATTTCGCTGAACCCGCTCAAAGTTCCAACCCTCCGCTGTGGATCGCCACCTCGACCTCGCGAGCCTTCTCCAACCCCTCCTTGAGCACCTTCATCAAACTCGCGTTGAGCTTCATCATCCCGTCCATCGTCACGAGCCTGTGCGTCCCCGACTTGTCGTACGATGAGGGCACGACCTCCGAATTCTGGATGAGTAGCGAGGCGATGATATCGGAGGGGTCGGGGACGCGATTGGGGTCGGCAGGGTTCCGCTCGTCGCTGATATGGCTGCGTACAACAAAGGAATTAGCTCCCAGTCCGCGTGCCAGCAGGGAGAACGGCGTACATATATCCCTCCTTGCGGATCTTGGCCATCGTCTGCATCCACTCGTCCCCCGCTACAGCTCCCCTCAGCACCTCGTGCAGCAGCTCCCGGAAATCTGGGTTCTCCTTAAAGTTCCTCGGCACGAGTTCAGGAGGTCCTTCGGTCCCCTGGTCTTCTGGTGGAGGACGGAGGAGGCCGATCGTGGTGGGGGAGAAGGCGAGGGAGGGGGGAGGGGTGTCGAGGAAGGAGAGGGAGTAGGCGTTTCTGGCGGGGGAGGGGAGGGAGTGGTAGAAGAGGCCTGGGTAGGTGGGCGATTCGAGCGAGTGGGCTCGGCGGAAGGAGCGAGGGGAGGAGCTGAAGGATCGGTGGAGAGGTTGGGCGAGGAGGGAACGGGAGAGGAGTCGGAGCTCGAGGGGAAGCATGGCTAAGCCTTGGGGGAGTGTGCGGCGTCCTACGGCGAGCGGCGGCTTAAGCTAGAGAGGTGGTGGAAGGAGGACAAGAGAGAACTCGAGTCGACTCGACGCCTTTCTCCCTTTGACCACTCACTCGACTTTTGGCGCCGTACTCTGCTTCCAGGCGATTCAGCTGGATTGATCCTGAGCCTGTAGACTCAGCCTCCAGCGTTTGAACTACCCGCCGCCGTGAGTCCTGAGCTGCCACGCTTCTCCCTCGTCGAGCTCTTCCTGACGGCCTCGTCCACGCTCCTTAGACTCATCACCCCCGGGGACAGCTGTTCTTCTACAATGCTCGCAACTTCTTCGACGTCCGAGTAGGCCTTCCTCCGCCGGTTGAGCTCAGCGCTTACTGATACGTTTCCCATAGCCCTGTGCTCCCCCCTCCCGCTACCTCCCCCGCGTCGTCTCTCCTACCTCTCGCTACGATCCAATCTCTTCTCGCCCAAACCCTCCTCCGAATCCTGAGCTTGGCCGCCATCCTCTCTCCTCCCAGTTCAACCGGCGTCTCCTCGACTCGCTACATGACCCTCCGATCTGCCGCCCTCGTCTGCCGAGGATGGAGAACGCCAACCCAGGCAATACTGTGGGAGGAGGTTTCTATTTCTTCGACGCAGAGCGTGCGGCGATTCGTTACGGCTGCGGAGACTGTGCAGTTCAGGACGCAGACACTGCGGATCGAGTGGAGGACCGACGGGCAATTAGACTTGTTGGAGCGGTGGCAAGAGATAATTCCACTGTGCACCGGGATTAGACGTCTCGAATTGATCAGCCTTGGTCATGTGGAGATCGGCGTACTCGCGGATCCTGGACTTGTGGGTTCGTCTCTCGGGTCCCTCACGTAACCCTACGGCGCTGACGACCTCACCAGGTCTGCGGTCGTTGCAGA
This sequence comes from Glaciozyma martinii, assembly GCA_025758715.1. Classification (NCBI taxonomy): domain Eukaryota; kingdom Fungi; phylum Basidiomycota; class Microbotryomycetes; order Kriegeriales; family Camptobasidiaceae; genus Glaciozyma; species Glaciozyma martinii. Next base: position 28,618 of record JANGFH010000165.1, on the reverse strand, counting down.
CCTCCAATACCACTTGTTCGGTCAAAACTGGCACCACTCCTCTTTCCCGCTTTCAGCTCCACGAACTCTCCCTATCCTTCGGATCCGTCTACCTTCCCTTCTCCACGCCTGCCGGTCTCACCGCCTTCCTCCAGCCATCTCTCACATCCACCCACCTCCAAATATACGCCTATTCTTTTGAGGAAGATGGACTCGGCGACTTTTTCATCCCTCCCCTCATCACCATCGCCCCGCAGCTCACGACCCTTCACCTCGAAGCCACCTTGTCCTTCATTCGCGCCGCCACTCCCTTCTTCACCTCTCTCACTTTCCTCGCTCACCTCATCGCCGTCAGCCCCGCCATCTTCCCCCACCTCCCCACTGCCCTCAAATCCTGGACCTGCCCTCTCCAAGGCCTCCTCCCCGAGATCCTCGAGATCCTCCTCTCCCCCTTGTTGGCGGTCTCGAAGCTCGAGCGCGTAGTCTTTTCGAAGATTCCGGAGGATAGGGCGAGGAAGTTTGGGTTTTGGAGCGAGGTGGTGCCCGAGTGCGAGAGGAGGGGGATCGAGTGCATCTTTGCGGGGAGCGCGGTGGTGGGTGGGAGGCGTTGAAGGGCGGGTATCATTCCGTGAGTTCCTCGCTCGCTTCCTTTTGGCTTGCTTGCTGATTCGCGCTTTTGCTAGATGCGTTCGGGATTCTGCGAGGTTGCGGAGGACTAGGTCGAGGGTCTGGGGGGGGTGGGGGGGAGCAAGGAGCGTTTGAGCAGACAATTCCTGCGCTTCTTCTGTTCTTGCAAAGTACGCTTGGGAGCCTTTCGTTCAAGGGAGAGAAGCGGAGAAGCGAGAGCCAGCTCGACGAGCGAACTGCTTTCGACGACTTCGACGTGCGAGCCGGTTTTGTTGTTGTTCTCCTCCCTCACCCAGCCAAACGAGCTCTCTCCCACTTGAACGCGGTCTAAAGCCCTCCTTGCACACCGAGAAAGGCTCTCCCAGCAACCATGTCGTCGCCTTCCAACTCTCCCCCAGCACCTTCACCTCCTCTGCACTCGCGAGGGTCAGACTCCAGCGACTCGTCCTCAGTTCGAACGCCCGAAGACGACCAAGAGATCGCAAGCACGCCCACCACTGCAGCCAGCGCGCCCGACTCCTCCCCTTCCTCCGCCTTAGTCCCCGACCTCGTCCCACGCCGCCGTCTCGACCTCCTCTTTGATCAGGCACAGGTCGACATGCTAGCGGCCACTCAGATGCGCCCTCGTCCTCTCTTCTCTGATGGCTTCTTTGAGTACGCCGTACGTTCCGCTTCGGCGCTCGGGCTGGCTGGGACGAGCTGACCCTCCTCCTCCCAGGGCGCAACAAGAGCTCGCAAGCTACCTTATCCTAACGGCGCCAGCGGTGGAAGAAAGGATCACCTTCGCGCTCCAGAGGGCTGTGCGCGACCTCGTCTACACCGAGGAGGGACCGGAGGGGTTTGACGTCGAGTTGAGGGTGTCGAGGGCGTTACAGCTGTACCGTGGTCCAGGTGTTCCCGCCGTGAGGCTTCCCTACTGCTACGGAAGACTCGTTGGCCTACTGACTCTCACCCAGACTCGCAAGAAGAGGACGAAAGCGCGGCGACACGAAACCCCTCTCCTGCGACAACTTCTCTTCCTCCCCCATCAAGCTCGCGCTGGCGCCAAGATCGTTTAGTATGTGCTTCCTGTTGTAACGCGGTGGGTCTCTCGCGCAAGAACGGTTGGAAACGCGCTGCTGGGTCTTCTGCTCTACTGCGGCGCCTTCTGCTCCGCTTCCTGCTCGACTTGCGTTCGAGTTTGGCTGGCGCAGGTGCTGAGATCGACGTCGAGAACAGTTGGGTGGCGCACTTACCTACTGCTGAAGAAGGAGTCCAGCGAGGAGGTGTCTCTGGAAGGCGATTCTGGAGCAGGAGGGAGGAGGTGGCGACGGCGGCTTGGTCCAAGGTGCGAGTTCTTTCTGGCGTCACTCTGGAATTGCTGCTGATTCTTCGTTCCTTTCCTGTGGTAAACAGGCGCAGGGAGCTGCGGAGTTCAAGGGAGGAGGTTGACATTGCGACGCTCCGGACCTCGGACACGGGGGACCTTGGGAGACGCGCTGAAGGCTGTCGGTGCGAATTAATTGCACCAAGATCTGGTTCTGTCCAGCGCCAGCGTCTTGGGTTTAGCTTGAACCGCATCGAGCGAGAGAGATACGACAGGGGGTCGAGGAGGGGAAGCGCCTGCCGCGCGCGCTTCTCCCTCCGCCTCTCCTCTCCCAAGTCAACTCGCCAGGCTTCAGCACAGAAGTGTACGCCTGCCCCAGAAGAAGCTGCACCCCCTCCCTCCAACGGCGACCGTTGTCCAAGTCTCCACCCCGCCGAAATGGCTTCACGACACGACCCCCTCTCGAACGCCTTGCTCGACTCCGCCAACGAGCAGCACCGAGACCCCGAATCCCTCACCGCCCACTCACGCCGCTCCTTCTCCGATATCGTCGTCCCTCCCCAGCTCGTCTACCGCGATCAGGCCCAGCGGGAGGACGACGCCAGCAGTGCTAGCAGCGATTCCGGCGCGGAGGGGTACAGGGACCTGGACGAGGACGAGGAGGACGAGAAGGCTTTGCTGGTGGAAGCGGGGGAGGGACTTGGAGGGAACTCGCACTGGGCAGAGGTCAGGATGGCGCAGTTGAGGGTGAGCACGCGTTCCGCTCGACCTCGAGAGGGGAGCTGACGACGGTCGGTACAGCGCAAGAGGCTGCTGTTTACGCTCCCGTTGGGTCTGGCGGTCTTTACTCTGCTCGTCACGTTTCTCGCGTCGCAGCTCTTTGCGGGCAGGAGCACGTTCAAGGGCGAGGGGCTGCAGAAGATCACGATGGACCATCTCGCGAATGGAACCTTTGCTGTGGATCGGCAGAGGCTGGATTGGTTGGCGGAAGGTGCGTTGCGTGTGGTGGGGTGGCAGGCGGGAGAGCTGATGCGATCGATGCAGCGGGAGACGGCGTTTACAGCTATCGAACGGACCACGGCTCGATCATGCTCGTAGACGTCGACAAGAACAGCACCAGGGCGCTTGTGAACGGCGAAGACGTTCGAGATGTGCGTATCATCTCCTCTGCTTTCAGTGGAGCGCAAGCTGAGGACGTGGGCCTCGCAGGAGACGGGCCAGCAGCTCATTTGGCAGACGTTCAAGGTCTCGGCTGATCTCAAGTTCATCGTCTTTGGAGCTGATCGCGAAAAGGTGCGTTCCTCTGTCCCGAATCTCGACCTCCGACTGACTCCCCCTCGAAGCAATGGCGCCACTCGTCCAACTCCAACTTCTACATCCACGAGATCAGCACTGGACGCACCACCGGCCTCCTCCCTCCCACTTCTCCTCCACACACCGCAACAGCTTCTTTTGCACCCAAGGATCATCACCTCGCCTACGTCTACGCGAACGACCTCTACATTCTCGATTCGCCTCCAGAGCGGAATGATGGCAAGGCGGCGATCAGGATCACCATCGACGGGAGTCCCACCACCTTTAACGGCGTACCTGACTGGGTGTACGAGGAGGAGGTGAGCTCGCTCGTCTCCTTGCCAGATCGTCGCTGACCGAGTCTCGCAGGTCTTCTCCGCCGACTCGGCCACCTGGTGGTCCCCCGACGGCAGCAAGGTCGCATTCCTCTCGTTCGACGAGCACGATGTACCCGAGTACGAGTTCCCAGTCTACAATCCTTCTCCCCGGGCTCCCGGCGCCGATCCCTACCCCACTTCGACCATCATGCGGTATCCCAAGGTTCGTCTTCGCTTCCTTCCCTCCCTGAGCCAAAGCTGACGTTTCCTGCAGCCTGGGTACCCGAATCCGAAAGTACAAATCCACGTCTTCGATCTCAGCCGGTATCTCGATTCTCCCCTCCGCCCCTCCCTTCCCACCTCGGACTCTACGAAGCCCGAACTCGACCCTCGCGTCCTCGCGTCGACGTTCAACCTCGTCTTCTCCGCTCCTTTCGAGGCGGACAACACAATCATTAGCGAGGTGACGTGGGTCGGCGCGAACGACTTGATGATCAAAGCAACGGATCGTATCGCCAAGGTTCAGCGGGTGGCACATTTCGTGTTGGGGGAGGTGGGGGAGGAGAGAGAGATTGTGGGGAGGGTGGTGCGCGAGGATGATTATGGTGCGATTGATGGAGGTTGGGTCGAGCCGGTTCGTTCTCCTCCCTCGCTTGTCGTTGCAGAGCTGACGATTCGCGCAGGGCCAAACTATTGTCGGGATCGATTCGACCGTGCTTCTGCATTCGAAACCTAGTGGGGACGCAGCGCCGATTCCGACCTACCCGCCTGGATACCTCGACATCGCTCCCAACGCCGAGGGGTTCAACCACATCGCCTTCTTCTCTCCGCCCGACGCGAAGGACCCAGTCTTCCTCACGACGGGGGAGTGGGAGGTGGATGGGAACATCGAGGCGGTCGACGTGGCGAGGGGCTTGGTGTGAGTCTTTGTCGGTGCGAAGAGCGAGAGCGGAGCTGATGAGTCGCAGGTACTTTATCGCCGCGAACCCTTCGATCGAGCGTCATCTCTACTCGGTTCCGCTGCCTTCTGCAGAGTACCTCGCGGCGCTCAAGGCGGGGGATAGGCCGCAGCTGCCCGTTGTTCTGACGAACACGACTTCGAGGGGGTACCACAGCACGAGCTTCTCGCCTTTTGGAGGGTTCTACGTCCTCAGCTATCGTGCGTCCCTTCCTCTCTCGGACGCTCGTTTCTTTCTGATCATCGTGCGCAGAGGGACCGAAGATCCCGTGGCAACGACTCGTCAAAGTGGACGACAAGGGTGCGTTCTGCGCCACACCGAGCGGAGGAGGGAGCTGATCACTTCGCCGCAGAATTCATCGACGTCCTCGCTGATAATGCTGAGCTTGCGCTGGTCGATGCGCAGTTCCAGAAAGCTGAGATCATCTACACGGCCGTCGAGAGCGAGGGGTTCGGTGCGTTCTCTTCGACCCCCGCGCGCAGTGAGGCTGCTGATGCGTTTTGCGCAGAACTTAACGTCGTCGAGCTTCGCCCGCCTCAGATGGACCTCTCAGGTCGAACAAAGTACCCCATTCTCTTCCAAGTGTTCGTCCCTCCTCCCCCGCGCCCGAAATCAAGCTCATCTCGTCGCAACAGGTACGGCGGTCCCGCTTCGCAGAAAGTCTCGACGACCTTTTCGCGCGATTGGCATCACTACCTCTGTACTTCGCTTGGATACGTCGTCGTCACTGTTGATCCTCGTGGGACGGGGTACAAGGGGAGGAAGTTCAGGATGCCGGTGAGGGATCGGCTGGGGGAGCTGGAGGCAGGAGATGTCGTCAATGCGGCCAAGTACGTTCTGTTCGCTTTGAAGTGGGGAGGAGCGGTGCTGACGAGGTGTGCAGGTACTACGTTGGACTGCCGTACATCGACGAGAAGCGGGTTGGGATCTGGGGATGGGTGAGTTGGCGCTTTCTCTCGCTGGCGAGGTTCGTCGCTCATCGAGTTCTCAAAACGCAGTCGTATGGAGGGTACCTCACGTCCAAGGTCATCGAAACGAACTCGTCCGTCTTTACGCTCGGAATGGCTGTCGCGCCAGTCACCGATTGGCGCTACTACGATACAATCTGTGAGTTCTTTTTGGTGGCGGTCGAGCGGTGGCTGATGATCTCTGCGCTGCAGATACCGAACGCTACATGTCGACTCCTTCGCAGAACCTCGATGGGTACGAGAAGAGCGCTGTGACGAAGATGGAGGGGTTCTCGAACGCCGACTTCCTCCTGGCGCATGGTTCGGGGGATGACAACGGTTGGTTCATTCCTTTCGCAGCTGGTTCGCCGCTGATTCGGTTGATCGTTAGTTCACTTCCTCAACACCGCTGCTCTCCTCGACCGCCTCACGAGCGCGCACGTCCGGTTCGTCCCTCTTCGTTCGCTCGCCGAGATCTCGAACTAACGCCTTTCCTTCCGCAGAGGGTTCCGCTTCCGCATGTTCAGTGCGCCTCTTCCACACCTCCTTCTACCTTTCGTTGAGCTGATCGTCTTTGCAGCCGACTCGGATCACTCGATGCAGATGAGAGGAGCCTACTGGGAGCTCATGAATTGGCTCACGGACTTTCTCACCGAAAAGTGGGGTGAAGGAGGGAGGACGAAGCAAAAGTGGAAGATGGAGAAGACCGAGGAGACGGTCAAGGAGTAGAGCGCAGAGCAGGGATCTTTGGAACTGAGAACGAGTGTTGTATCATTCGCGGTGAGCGAGCGCGAGGGGGACTTCGTGCGAGAGTCCCCTGCTCCTCTTCCTCCTCCACTTCGCTGGCCCCCTCGACAACCCTCGACTCCAGCCACTGCACACCCATCTCCTGAGCACACCCCAAGCGCAGGGCATGGCCGAGTCAGCATCGTTCGAAAGGTAAACGCGCCACAAACACGCCTGCACCTGACGTGGTTCAAGAGCTGACCGCACTCGCTCCTCTGCAGCACTTCCATCGGCTACGACATCGCCCTCAACACGGCCTTGAACCACTTCCGATCCCTCCTCTCCTCGTCCTCGTCCCGCTCCTGGAAACCTCTCCCTCCCTCGATCCCCTCCAGCTACGGCGACTCTGTCTCGCTCGCGAACGCAAAGGGCAAGGTCAAGGAACTCCTCAATGGCGTAGGCGCGGTGGATCCAGTGGGAGTACAGGTGCACCGGAGGACTAGCAAGGGCGCCGACATCGTCAGAGCTGTTACCGAGGTCGCCGTCGGGGAGGGAGTCGACCTCGAGTCGTTCAAGGCGGTTCTCCAGACGCCCGAGGTTCGGAGTGCTTGTGCGTGGTTTCCTTTGGGCGGGAGGAGGGACTGGTGAGCTGAGGCGAGCTTGGGGGGCGCAGGGGACAAGCTCGTTGAGCACGCTCACGTCGTCGAGCTCGTCGACCCGCAAACACGCGTCTCCAAGACTGATTATCGCCTGGGATGGCCAGCCAGGTGCGTACACGAGGGCTGAGAGCATCGGAGAAGCAGCTGATGGTGGCGAACGCAGCCCTCGCGATACCATCACCATCTCCAAGACGTTCTCCGACAGCACGACCCTCATCGACATTTCGACCTCTCTCCCCCGCTCTGCCGATGAACCCGCCTTCCTCCGCCCCGCCCCTCCCTACGTCCGCTCGCACGTCCACCTCCTCTCCTGGTGTGTGCAGCTCCTCCCCTCCTCGCCCTCCTCGCCGCCGAAAGCTCGAATCACCGTCTTCTGGCAATGGAGCCTCAAGGGCGCAGTGTTTGCGACGCACCACCAGCAGATCGCCCAGCAGCTGAGCGGGTTCGTGGATTACGTGCGGGAGAAGGGGGACCAGATCCCGCTCGTTGCGGGCTATGGACGCGGGCTGGAGATGGGGAGTACGGCGTTCGATCGAGGGCAGGATACGCTCCAGGTCGAGTACACGATCATTGCGGACGACGACGTCGAGGCCAAGGCGGAGAGTGCGGTCAAGGGGATGGACGAGCTTGCGAAGCAGAAGGAGCGAAGGCGTCTCGAGCGAGCGATCGAGTTGTCCCTCTCGGCGAGCCAGGGATGGGCCGTGTCGGTCGTCGTCAAGGGGCAGGGAGAAGGAGTCGATACGGCGTGGACGGCGGCGGCCGAGGCGGTCGGAGAAGGGAGGGTCACGCTTCGAATAGCGCATGCCAAGGTCGTCAAGGTCGAGCAGCTGGTCAAGGTCCGCATCTCGATCCAGCGACTCGCAGGCGGCAAGGTCCTCAAGGTCAACGGCGAAACGACCAAGATCGTCCCGATCGAGCCCCGAAACCCGTCTTCCCTCTCTCGCCAGATGCTCGAAGACACCGCGAGCGTCGGCAGCCCCTCCATCGCCACCGCCTCTACCAGCGACTCCCCCACCGGCCCCTCCTCCTCCTCCATCTCGACTCCCATCGCCCCTCTCCCTTCCACCTCCGAAGTCATGTCCCTCCTTCGCCGCAACTACATCTACTTTACCTCCCTCCTTCAAGAACCCGAAGCCAAGTGGCGCCACGTTTCGGATTCGCAGGGGGTTACCGTCACCCAGCTCAACTCGATCGACCCGACGCTCACGATCTACCGCGCCGAGGCGACTTTCGTAGGCGTCGGAGTCTGGGACGTCTTGAGCACGATCTGCACGCCGGGAGCGAGGATGGAGTGGGACAAGGGGCTGGAGGAGGCGACGCTGCTCGAGGACATCAACGAGTTGAGCTCGCTGTGGCATATCAAGACCAAGGCGGCGTGGCCTGTCGCGTGCGTAGAATCTCTCGCTGGTGCGGTGAGGGAGGCGCTAACATTCCTTTCCGCAGTCCTCGAGATTCGGTCACCGTTCAGACGGCGTACAAGTCCCCCTCCTCGGTCCACATCTTCTCCTTCTCCACCGACGACGACCAACTCTTCCCCTCCATCCCTCCCCTCATCAGCCCCACCATCCGCACCCAAACCGACCTCTACGGCTGGGCGATCGAAGCCCTCTCCCCGACGACGACGCAGATCACGCTTCTCGACCAGTCGGACCCGAAAGGGTGGTCGAACAAGTCGTGGACGCCGACGCAGATGGTCAAGGCCGTCGCTGGCGTCGGAGCCTTCTCCGTCAAGTGCGGAGGACCGCCCGTCGTGACGAGGCTGCTCGGCGCAAAGGGCACGCTCTCCAAGTACGATCACGACAAGGGAACGCTCAAGTTCGAGTACAAGGCGGCGACGACTGCGCCTTCGACGGTTTCGCTCGCAGGGGACGACTTTGAGGCCGCCCAGTTCCCTCTCCCTTCGAACGGGGACAGCTCGTCGACGATCGAGTGCGAGATTCGCTGCGACAGCAATACTTGGGCCGCAAGCATCGACATCGTCATCGACCCTCCACCGGCAAAGGTCTCGTGCCTCTCTCGCCATCGCCTTTCGTCGGGAGGAGGACTCTGGATTACGATCGAGCACGATTCGATCGTCGTTGGCGATGACCGATTGCTCGTCCTCGTGCGGAAAGGGTCAGGAGGGAGGGAGAAGGGATCGGTCACGGTCAACGGCGCAAAGCTCACGGTCGACGTCGAGATGCTCCCCGAGGACGAGGTCAAGCTTCTCTCGAAGCGGAAGCGCGTCAAGGCGAGCCCAATCCCGCTCGACCAGTACCCTACGCACGGGCCGAGGATCTGGAGGACGACTCCTTCGCCGAGCGGACGCAGCTCCCCTTCTCCCTCCTCCCCCGCCGCCACCACCGAGGAACCTCCCAAGGCATCCGTCGCCCAATCCTCCCCTCTCGCCCAGGTGCCGACGACCGGCTCAGCAACGACCATCTCGGAACCCTCCTCCCCTCTTGCGACCAAACCGCCCCTCCTCCCTCCAGGCCACGCCCTCGAAGCGCTCTCCTGGCTCCAGACCTTCCACGCCGAGCAGGGTCCCGAACTCGCGGATCCAGCTCCGGGTTGGGCGATCGTCTCGGAGCGTGCGGGCACCGTCGTGCGGAAGAAGATCGTTCCGCGCGTCTCGGAGGTCCTCCCCGTCTACCGAGGCGACAAGATCGTTCAGGGCCTGACGGCGGACGAGATTGCGAGCGTCGTTTCGGCCGTAGGGTGCCGCAAAGCCTGGGACGAGCGGGTCGAGACGGCTACTCCGCTCGCGACGTACGGGCATGGATGCTCGACGGCAGTCCTCACGACGAAACCGACGTTCCCCTTCAAGGGTCGGATCCTCCACGTCGCCTCGGTCAACGCTCAGGTCCGAGTACCTTCGGCGTCAGCGGCGTCGAGCACGTCAACCGTCCTCTTTTGTGCCTCGTCGAGCTATACGCCCGACGAGACGTTCGACGACAGCAAGGTCAACCCCGGCCAACTCCTCCCCGGCCAAGTCCTCCTCGAGGGATGGATCCTCGAAACGCTCGACCCGTACACCTCTTCCATGCTCGCCATCCCCTCGACTCGCTGCACCTACATCGCCTGCGTCGACCACTCGGGATCAGTCCCTCTCGCCCTCAATTCGGTCCTCAACGCCAACCTCGCTCGCCTGATCAACTCGGTCGAATCTCTCGGCAAGACCAAGGGTCCACTTCCTCGCGTTTGGAAGCCCGACGCGGGACTGCAGATCGAGGGACCGCTCAACGACGAAGGCGATCAGGAGTGCGTCTGGAAGCTCAACAAGGTCGACTCGAGCAGCGTGCTCCTCTCTGCCGATTTCGCGATCGAGGACGGGACGTTCCGTTCCCTCTTTCGTGTCAATGCTCCTCCAATCCCCTCTGCCCCTCCTCCGACTCTCTCGACCTCAAAATCCCACCATTCCCTCGCCGTCCCCACTCCCTCCCTCCCCGTCGGCACGATCCTCAAGAGCGAACTCCCCCGCAGCGCGTCCCTCAACTTTGGCTCCCCTCCACACGCCCTCATGCTCCAACGACCTCCCGACCTCGCCCACAAATCCAGCAAATCCTCCCTCCGCGAAGCGAGCCGCTCGAAATCTCCCACCAAGGACGCGACCCCCGGAACCGATTTCGTCGTCGCGGAACTCGTCGTCGACCTCAAACAGTTCCCGCACGGCTACTCGATCGCCTGTTCCTCCTCCCTCGTCTCTCCGGACCTCGCCGAACCCCTCTCCCTCGAACCTCTTCGCTCCCTCGCAGCGCGACAAGTCCCCCTCTACGCGACGGCGCACGACGCCCCACTCCCTCCCATCGTCTCTGCCTCGCTCGATAGCTGGAAGAGGCACAACCACCTCGTTAGGATCTTGGTCCCTACGGCGGCGATTACGCACCCGGTCCAGGATCCGCTGAGGGAGGGCAAGACGAAGCCGGTTCCGCCGGAATGGTTCAGGAGGCTCGTCGAGCGGGGAGCGGTCGTCGAGGTTAGGATCGTGCCGCTGCCGATGGAGGGAGGGGACAAGGGGGCCGAGACGAGGGTCATGTTCAATGGCGAGAGTTTGGCTGTCGTCGGTCAGAAGGAGAGTAGGGGGGTCTTGAGCAGGATCGAGGATGAGGATTGGCATCCGAATGGGGCAGAGATTAGTCGGTGCGTCGTCTTTCTTCGTTTCGTTCGTTAGGACGCTCGCTGATGCTGGTTTCGACGCAGAGTCGCGAGGAAAGGGAAGAAGGACAACGATGCGCCGCCGTCGACACTCCCGCAGGAGCTGCTCGCGCCTGTCGCCGTCGCGGTTCGACTCCTCGCGCCCAAGATTTCGACGCCGACGATGGACGACTCCGAGTTTCCGGATCCCAAGTCGCCAGGAGCGGTCATGCCGAACGACGAGGAGAAGGGGTCGAAATCGCCGTTGGTGGGATCCAAGGCCGGACCGTCGCTTTCGGTGCGTCTCTCTTTCGTTCGCTGAGTTGGATTGTTGGATTTGAAGCTAATGGGTTGGTTGCAGGGCTATCGACGCGAGGCTTCGCTTTCGGACGCTGCGAATGGTCCCCTCGCAGGACTTTTAGGCGCCTACCCTCTCTCCCGCCTCTCCTCGACAATGACGACCACCTCCCCCATCACCGACGACCCCTCCACTTCAAATCGGCGAACCTACACCCTCTCCTTTGTTGTCCTCGTCGCCGTCATCTCGTTCCTCCTCGGCTCGCTCCTCCGGAGCCTGCTGACTCCGGCCGACTACATCATCTATACGCCGAGTGAAGGGAAGGAGGTCGAGAGGGTTTTGATGCAGGCGTTTGATACGGGGAGGAGGTGGAGGGAGGCGAGGAGGCTGTTGGAGGTCCGGAGCTTCTTCTTTTCGCATTGGGATCTCATTTTCGCTGCGGTCAAGAGGGGGTGAATTTGGTAGGGGAAACTAGCAACCAGTTTGGCACACGAACGCGAGTGGTCCCTGTCCGTCAGCAAGCGGAATCAGGAGAGGAAGCCTCGGCTCGCTCTTCCCCGCTTTTTTGAAGGAACGGGATTCAGAAAGGCCGGTCAGCTGTTCGTCCCTTGTCCTCCAACCAAACCTCAACCTACAGTTCAAACTCTCGCAGCGTTCGTTCAAGGTGAGATCGAAGCTGAGCACGACTGGAGTCGAGCCAGAGCTGACCACGACGCGCTCTCTCGACAGCGCTCTCCCTTTAAAACCGCACTCGATCCCCATTGACAACCCCAACTCCTCAAGCACAACCATGTCGCCTCCTCCCACCGAAGTCGATGTCATCATCGTAGGCGGTGAGTACCCTCCCCAGCCGCTCTGCCCTGGACGCAGCTGACGCGTTTCGACGACCAGGTGGAGCAGCTGGATCGGTCGTCGCTGGTCGACTCGCCAAGGCGGATCCTACCCTCCAGATCGCGATCATCGAGGCTGGACAGGACAACAAGGACTTTCCTACTTCATACCAGGTGCGTTGGCGATCCGTTGTCGAGGTGAAGGGAGCTAACGCGGACCCTCTCTCGCAGCCGGCTATGTACCTCTCTCATCTCGCTCCTACCTCGACCACCGCCAAGTCAGTCCTTGTACGATTGATTCTGCTGGAGAGGAGCTGACGAGGCGGCGTGTAGCTTCTACGTCTCCAAGGAGAGCGAGGACGTCGCCGGTCGCGGATGCATCGTCCCTGTCGGAGGAATGCTCGGCGGAGGAAGTTCGATTAACTTCATGATGTACACTCGTGGATCTGCTTCCGACTACGACGACTGGAACCAGGAGGGATGGTCCTACAAGGACATCCTCCCCCTCGCTCGCAAGGTGCGTGTTCGCTCTTCTCCTTTCTCTCGATCGCTACTGAGCTATTTACGTCGCACAGACCGAGACGAACCACCTCACCATCGACCAGGACGCCAAGCTGCACGGTACCTCCGGACCTCTCCACGTTTCCTACGGAGGGTGCGTCCCCTTTCCCTCGACGTCGCTGCCATTTTCTCACCCCTCCCCTCTTCGCAGCCACCAGTCTGAGATCGGAAAGCAGTTCATCGCCGCTGCTGCCGAGTGCTACGACGTTCCCTACAAGGGCGACATCCAGGATTTCAAGACCGGTCACGGCAGTGCGTCTTGTCTCTCCCTACCTCGCTCGGCGTTCGCTAACTCCTTTAACGCGCAGTCACTACCTGGGCCAAGTGGATCTCTCCCACCACTGGTCGCAGGCAGGATGCCGCGAACGGCTTCGTGCACCCCGTGGTCGAGTCGCAGACGAACCTCCACCTCCTTTGCGAGCAGAAGACCCTCCGCGTCACGTTCGACGGAACCAAGGCCACTGGAGTCGAGTACTGCCACAACCCTCTCGCCAAGGTTCCTTTCAACCCCGAGCAGCCTCCCACCGTTGGTGAGGTCAGCCACATGAAGGCGAGGAAGATGGTCGTCCTTTCCGCAGGCGCTTTCGGAACTCCCATGATCCTCGAGAGGAGTGGAGTCGGAGCCAAGGAGGTTCTCGAGAAGGCCGGCGTCGAGGTCGTTGTCGACCTTCCTTCCGTTGGATCCGAGTACCAGGACCACCAGGTGCGTTTTTCGTTCCTTTCCTTGCGAAGCGAGGTCGCTGATTTGTTTTTTTTCCCGCACGCAGCTCACTCTCGCCACCTACCGCTGCGCCGACGACGAGGACACGCTCGATGACTACCTTCGTGGTATCCCTGGTGCGTCCTCCACTCCCTCGTCGTCGATCCCGATCTAACGAACTTCACAGAGGTCCACGTCAAGGCCGGAGGAGAGTTCGCCAAGGGCAAGGGCCTCGTCGCTACCAACGCCATCGGTGCGCATCTTTCCCTCACCGCTTCGTTCTTCTCGCTGACGCCGATCGCAGATGCTGGAATGAAGGCCCGACCCCGGCCTGAGGAGCTCGCCAAGATGGGACCTGCGTACGCTCCTCTTCCGCTGTTTCGCATCGAGCTTTTTCTGATGCGGGTGCGTGTGCAGGATGCAGCAGGTCTGGAAGGAGTACTTTGAGGACGCTCCCGACAAGCCTCTCATGTTTGGAGGTGTGATTGCCTCGTTCCTCGGGGACCACTCGCTCGTACCTGCTGGCAAGTACATGATGGTGCGTGCTTTCCTCGCCCTCGTCTTGTTACGAGAAGCTGACGGTTCGGCGTTCGCAGATGGGAGCCTACTTGACCTGTTCGTCTTCCCTCCCTTCTCTCGCGCACGAACTGAGCTGACCCTCGGCGCGCGCGCGCAGACCCCTTCTCCAAGGGAAGCGTCCACATCACGTCGTCGGACCCTTTCGCTGCGCCCGATTTCGACGCTGGCTTCCTCTCCCACCCCGCCGATATGGATCCCCAGGTTTGTCCTCTTCTCGCCTCCCTCTCATCCTTGGCTGACCCTCCCTCACCACAGGTCTGGATGTACAAGCGTCTCCGCGAGATCACTCGTCGCATGCCTACCTACCGCGGAGAGCTCGGTGCGATCCACCCCAAGTTCGCTGCCGACTCTCCGGCGCGATGCCTCGATACTCCCGTTGCCGAGTGGAAGGCCTGGAACGGCGAGAAGCTCGACGACCTCGTTTACTCCGCCGAGGACGACAAGGCGATTGAGCAGTGGCTTCGCGAGAACGTGCGTCCCTCTCCCCTTCTGTGTTCGCTTCGTTCGTGGGGCTGATGGTTTGAGCAGGTCGGAACGACTTGGCACTCGTGCGCTACGTGCCCCATGAAGGCGAGAGACAACAACGGTGTCGTCGATGCTCGTCTCAACGTCTACGGAACTACCAACCTCAAGCTCGCTGGTCCGTTTCCCTCCTCCTCTCCTCCCCTTCCTCCGCTAACCCACTGGCGCAGATCTCTCCATCATCCCCGGCAACGTCGGAAGTAACACTTACTCTGTCGCTCTCACGGTTGGAGAGAAGGCGGCCGTGCTCGTTGGCGAGGATTTGGGCATCGCGGATGTTTGAGAGGGGTGCAACTTTGGCTTTGGGATTGGGTAGTCCGATGTATATGCGTAGTGCGTGCGGTTTTGAGGTTTTTGCCAATTATATCCGCAGGGATCTGGCTACGAACATGCATGTTGGTGCGAGGGAGCGGGAGGAGGTGAGCGAGCGAAGAGATGCGCGGGAGTCGAGCAGGGAGTTGAGGAGTGAAGGAGAGCTTTGTTCTCTCAGAAGTCAGGAGGAGCAGGAAGGGCAAGGGAGCACGTCGGCGCGCACCGCCAGGGAGACGAACCGCTGCGAGGTCGTTGCGGAATGCTGGGGCGAAGGCCGCGATTCTGCTGGGATGATTCTGCCGGAGCGTCGTGCAGCGTTTGAAGAAGGAGGCGAGGTCTGCAAGGAAGACGAGAGCGGGTGGGGAGCTCTCGACCCGCGAGGTCGGCCGAGACCTCTGCCAGCTCTCTTTCGAATCGAAGACGCCAATCACGATCGAAAGTCCAAAACTGCAAGCTACTCAAGCACTAACTACTTACGATCCCATCCCCCCGCTTCCGCTTCAGCTACTTCCCAAGCACCAGCGTGACGGCTCGTCGCTCGCATTCCATCGCCAATCGAGCCCCCATCACCGTCGTCCTCTCCGTTCCTTTGACGCTAGGCAGCCTCAGTCCTCCCCAACCTTCCTCGCGGGGTATCCTTCAACTTCTGCACGAGCTCCAGCGCGGCTTCCAAGATCCCCACCGCTCCGCACCTCCATTCAACAACCTTGACCTGGTACGGAATGCGGGGGCGGCGAACGCATTGGTAGTCCGACCAAACGAGGTGCTCGAGGTGCGCTAATCCGGTGAGGTCGGGGAGAGCCTCGGCTCCATCTTGGCCGACTTCGAGGTACTGAAGGTTGGGAAGGTGGGTGGAGATTGGGAGGAGGAGCTTCTGGCGAAGAGGAAGGTAAAAGGCTGTCGGCGGCAGACCCGCAAGTGATGTCGAAAAAGACGACGAGTTTCGTGATGGACGGTTGGAAGAATTGGGGGAGGATGGGGAAAGTGAGAGGGGAGACCAGGCCGTCGTCGAGGACGAGACGGAGCTCCGTGAGGGCGAAGGGGGAGGGGGGAAGTGGTGCGCCGGGTCGCAGGAAGGAGACGCCAAAGAGGTCCAGAACTTTGACATCTGCGGAAGAAGGGAGTCAGTGAGTGAACGACTGCGAAACGAGGATCAACGCACCTTTCATGCTCGGCGCACAGAAGACACTCAGATCGACCTTGCGAAGCCACATGAGGGAGACCTTCTCCAGGCCCCTGCAAGCCTGAATGACACCAGCAGTCGCCGCCGTCTCTCGAGCGCTGTAATCGGAGAAGTTGGCCGCGTAATGCAGTGAGGAAGTCATGTATCGCCCCGCCGCCGGACTGGCGATGAACCGCTCAGGGGACGGAAAGATCCGTCCTCCGCCGTCAAGAAGCACCTCCCTCCAAAGCAACTCCTGTGCGGCCGGTGCCCACGCTCGACAAACGCGTGCCGCCGCCGCGAGGAAAGTCAGGGGGGCGCGGGCCGGAGTGTCGACTTGGGAGACCAGGCGGATGATGCGGCAAAGTAGCTCGGGAGGTAGGGAGCGGATGGTGGCCATGGCGAAGCTGGGTGCGCGCAGGAGAAGGTGGAGAGGCCGAGAGGAAGCTACGAGGACGCCGGGGTCAGCTCAGCCCTGGGATCCACTCTCTCCAGGCCACTGGTGAGCTCACCTTGTACTCGAGTTCTTGGCTTGAAATCGAGAGCAGCGCGAGTCCAGCGTCGAGCAGAGTAACGTCAGAAGGTTAAAAAAGAGAGAGAGTTGCAACGGCGCCAAATCTCTAAAACGAATCGAATATCGAGCCTGGCCTAGCGTACGCTGGAGTTTGAGAATTAAATTGACCCGTCGCGTCGAGTCTAGTCGAGATCCCTTTCGTTCCTTCCCCCTACGCGCCCCCCAGTCCCCTCCTCTCCCCACTCTACTCACTCACTCCTTTCCACCGCCATGTTCGTAAGTCGCGCCTCTCTCCTCGTTTCTCTCTCCCGCCGACCGAAAAGGCTCGAGCTTCCATCACCTCGCCTTGCCCAACTCGCGCCGCTCCTCCCAAACGCGCACTCTCGCACTCGCAGAGGTCGCGGGCACTCACTGGGCTCTACGGCGAGCGCTGGGAGTTTTGCGGGGAGCGCGGCGCGTAGAGGGGGCGAGTCATGAACGGATCGCTGACCAACTGCCATTCCTCCCTTCTCCCTCGTGCAGGAAGCCCGCCTCAAGCAAGCAGAGGTCCTCAAGAAGGTGCGTTCAGTTCTTCACCTGTTTTGGTGCCACGCTGACGGTCTCGCATCCATCAGGTCCTCGATGGTACGCCCGACTCGACCGCGACTCTCGACGCGCTGGCACTGACTCCCCCCCTTCCCTCCCAGCCGTCAAGGAACTCGTCACGGACGCCAACTTTGATTGCTCTGACGAGGGAATCGTACGTCCTCTCCATTCCTTGCGCACGCGTCGGGGGAGATGGTCGACAGGAGCTAACGCCCCCCCCCTCCTTCCCGACGCGCAGAAACTCCAAGCCATGGACAACTCGCACGTCGCGCTCGTTTCCCTCCAGCTCGATAGTGCTGGCTTTGAAGAGTTCCGCTGCGACCGCAACTTGTGCGTTCGAGCGTTCCTGTCTCGTCGACGCGTCGGGGTGGGGGAGCTGACGCGTCGTCCAACAGGTCGCTCGGCATGAGTCTTGCGAGCCTCCAGAAGATTGTCAAGTGCGCTGGGAACGACGATGTGGTTACGCTTCGTGCCGATGACAGCACGGACGTGCTCGGTCTTCTGTTCGAGAACAAGAGTGCGTTCCTTTCTGCCTCCCTTTTCTACCGATGTACCGCCCCTGCTAACGCGTCTCCACTCCCGCAGAGCTCGATCGCGTCGGCGAGTACGAGATGAAGCTCATGGACATCGACGCCGAGCACCTCGGGATCCCCGAGACGGTCTACGACGCCGAGATCTCTCTCCCCGCCGCCGAGTTTGCGCGCATCATTCGCGACCTCAAGGAGCTCGGAGAGAGCGTCAAGATCGAGGTCTCCAAGGAGGGAGTTCGCTTTAGTGCCGATGGCGACATTGGGAGCGCGAGCGTTACCCTCAAGCCTACGGTGGAGGACAGGGCGGAGCGGATAGATGAGGACGAGGATGAGGATGAGGGGAAGAAGAGCGATGACGACGAGGAGGAGGACAAGGAGGACGAGAGCGAGGGCGAGGGCGAGGACGACGATGTGCGTTTTCTTTCTCTCTTCCCCTTCGCCCGTCGCGTTCGAGCTGACCTCGTGCGCGTGCGCGCAGGTCATCATCGAGGACGCTGCCGACGAGAAGCCCGCCAAGACTCAGGTCAACGACGCCGAGGCAGAGGACGAGAAGCCCGAGCTCGAGGAGGGCGAGGAGGAGGTCAAGACCAAGAAGAAGACGGTCAAGAAGGAGAAGGTCGTCGAGAAGAAGCGCAAGGCTCCCTCGACGCCGGTCGAGAAGGCCAAGGGAGGGAAGAAGGCCAAGGGAGAGCCCAAGGCCAAGGAGGAGCCGCGAAAGGTCACGATCAGTGTGCAGCAGGTGCGTTTTTCTCTCTCTTGTTCCCCCCCCTGCCTTTCTCTAGACGACACTGACGCGGGGCGCAGGCTGTCAACTTGACTTTCTCGATCAAGTACCTCAGCAACTTTGCCAAATCGACTCCTCTGAGTGACTACGTTCACGTGCGTTTCCCTTCTTCTACCCCCCATTCACACACCCCCGCTCGTTCGATCCCTCCCTGACCTACCCACGCGCGCGCACACAGCTCCGCATGTCCAACGAAGTCCCCCTCCTCGTCGAGTACTCTTTCGCCCAGGGTCACATCCGGTATTACCTCGCGCCCAAGATTGCCGTGCGTCTTCCTTGCTCTCGCTGTGTTTGGGGGGCTGGTGGCTGATTTTGGTGCGACGGGTTTGCAGGAGGACTAGGGGCACGTCGTGCTGGGCTTGGGAGTCGGGTCGGGGGGAGTGTGTATGAGCTTGATTACTGCAAGGGGGTTCGGGGCTTTCTTTTCTCCTTTCGTCGCTCGTTCGGTCGTCGTGGCTGTCCCTCTCGCTTCGGTCGGTCGTGGTTGCTCGTTCTCCGTTCGTCGCTCGTTTTGGGGATGCTGGGAACGCGTCGCTGCTGGTGAATTCGATTGCGGAAAGCGACGAGGGTGCAAGGTGCGGTGCGAAAGAACAAACGAGGGGTAACTAGTTGCGAACAAACGAGGGTGGGGGGTGCGGTGCGAAAGAACGCATTACGAGTTGGGGGTATAAGGAAGCTAAGGGCAGTAGAGAGTGTCCGAATGCACGTACGAAAAAGCGACTACGTGATGAAGGAGGGGGAGAGAGGAATGCAAGCGAACGAGGCGAAGGAAGAACGAAGAACGAGAACACCCCCTTACGCCACCGCCGACCGCTCCTCCCTCCTCCCCTCCACATACTCTGACGAACTCGCGCGCCCAGTCCTTCGGCCCCCATAACGTCCCTTCCTACTCCTCGACGACCCACTCGACCCCGAACTCCGCCGACCCTCCCCAAACGACGACGAAAGGTCCATCTCTCCCTCCTCGCGCATCCCCATCGCAGCGAAATACGCCCGCTCGTCCGACCCTTCGTGCGCCAACCCCAGTCCGACGAGACTGTGCGCTGCGACGTCTGAGAGCTTGAGGAGGGGGTTCGGAGAAGCGGGGAGAGGCGTGTTGAGGGCGGTGGAGAAGGTGGCGCCGGGGGAGGGGGGAGGGGCGAGAGTCGAGTGGCCGTAGCTGAGGAGGTTTAGGAGGTCGTGCGGATCTTGGACGCGCTGCGGTTCGTAGAGGGGCGAGACGTCGGGCCGGTAGCTGTGGGGCGGGGCGGGAGGGTCGAAAGAGAACATCCCTTGCGAAGGGTCGAATGGCATCGAATGGGGATAGTGGAGGGAGGGAACGCGGTGGTGGCGCGATTCGGCCGAGGTGACGGAGATGGAGGGATATTCGGCGTCGAGTTGGCGTGGGGAGAAGAGGTGCGAGGGGAACTGGTACGGTACTGCGCGTCGCAAACAGCATCAGCTCCAAGGATCCAACAGCGAGGAGAAGAACCAAAGGACGCACGCTGAGCTCCCTCGGTCCGCTGCAAAACCCTATGCATCTCCCCGACAAGGTTGATGAGGACGTCCTGCCTCCTCCTCGTCTCGACCAACTCGCGATACAGCGCCTCGTACCCATCCTGCGTTCCCGACAACGCCGTCGCCAACTCGTGCCGCTGCATCTCGAGCACCTCGATCCTCGAAGCGAGTGGCAGGGACTGGGTCGGGTAGGCCCTCGCTCCTGCCGCCACCTCGCAGTGGTGGCGAGCGTGAGGTTGCGAGGGCTGAGGCGCCGAGTGCGTATGCGGAGAATCGTGGGGTGGGTGCGAGGAAGGGGGGGAGGTCGTAGGAGAGTGAGGAGGAGGATGAGGGAGGTGAGGAATCGTCGAACCCGAGAGCGGAATCGGTGCCGCCTGTCGTCCTCGGCCAATTGAAGCTCCAGCAAAGCTGACGAGCGAAGGTCCAGCAGCGAACGACCCCTGGCCCGTTCGCAGCGAGTCCGTATTGGCGCTCATGCTCCGCGTCATCTTGGCGGCAGTCGCGGGCTCCGGATCCGGTCCCTTGCGCTTGATGTCGTCGAGCTGGTCCGGCTTGCCTCGAACGAACTTGGGGTGCGTAAATTCCCAGCCGAGGGTTTCGGGCGCAAAGGCGCGGTTCGACTGCCCGCGAGGAGTCTTGTTGACTTTGTGGAAGCCGTACATGTTGAGTTGGCGAACAAAGGACGAGAAGTTGCTGATGGGAGAATCGGGGGGTCAGCCCTTCTGGTCGAGAAGAAAGCGAGAGCCGACGCACCTGTGCTTGAAGTGCTTTGGCAGGACCTCCTTCGCAAACGCCGTCGTGTTGCTAACGGTAAAGGTCGTTCCGCTCGCATTGAACGCGATGAGATGCTGCGAAGAATTGTCGAGGAGCATGCTGCGACCGTACCCGTCAGCGCCGCTCGCTTCGCAGGTACAAGAAAGCGAACGCACTGATAGACCTTGTAGACGAAAGCGCCTCCTCCAGCTCCAGTCTTTGCAGCCGCCACGTGCGCCGCGTTCGCAGCCGCCTCGAGTTCCGTCGGAGGTCCGATGAACGGGTACCGCAGGTCCATCCTGGGGCCGTACGGGTAGGTCGAGGTGTAGACGTCGGAAGGGCTAGCAAAAGAGGGAGTGGTGGGAGAGTGCTGCTGGGAGGAGCTGACGAGGGGGTTCTCGGAATGAGAGCGCTTGAGACGAGTGCGGGAATGCTGGTTCGGGTCTGAGGGATGAGGGACGTAGTGCGAGCTCTGCGACGATGGGCTGTACAGCTGCTGCTGATGCATTCCCTCGTACCCGGAGCTCTGCGCGTACTCGTTCTGCGCCTCCTCGAACCCTCCTGCGCCGACCGTCGGCGAGTGCGAGAACTGGTAAGGCGAGATGGGAGTGATGGGGGTTCCGCTGCCGTTCGCTGATCCAGCACTGCCGTATCCGATCGACCCGCTCCCAAATCCAGGCGTCGATATCGTCATCGGGCTTAACGAGGGCGGCTGAGGACTCGAGTTGGCGAAATCGTACTCGCCCGCGCTGTACCCGCTTTCGGACTCGGCCGTTCCCAGCGGGACGTAGTGGGCGAGCGAAAGAGTGAGGGAAGGGTTGGGGCCGCGCGGGGTGGGGTTGGAGGCGGAGCGGGAAGGGTTGCGTCGGTGGTCGAAGGAGGGGGAGGGAAAGGAGTGTTGGTGAGGCGACGTCGTGTGCGAGGGAGAGCTGCCTGGTTGAGCGGGCGAAGGGAAGATGGCGGATTGAGGCGTGAGGAGTCCTTCGCGGCCGTCCTGATCCCTCCTCTCCCATCCTCCTCCTCCCTCACCGCTCCTCACGCCGGTCGACCCCTGACCCCTGTCGCGATCCGAACCGTACCGCGCCTCTCCCTCGAACATCGTCGTAGTCGCAGGGAGGAACGAGCCCATATCCGAGATGAGATCCTCGTCCATGCCGCTGGAGCGTTCGCGCTTGTGGGAGAGGAGCGTCGAAGAGGGGTACTGCTGGTTCATCGGCAGAAAGTCGAGGAGCGGCGAGTCGGTGGAGGAAGGGGAGTCGAGTTCTCGTCACTCTGAGGAGAAGCAGAAGTCAGCAGCCGACTCCCAAGTCCAGCAAGTGCTCTGACCGCGTTCACGCAGCAGCAGCAGCTTCCCCCTCCCACGCACTCGAGGACAAGCTCACTCACCTCACTCAACCGGATCAACTCGATGAGAGCAGAAACGTGCGCGGCTCCTGACTCAGGAGCGCAATCTCGGAGACAGGAGTCGAAGCGGGGAGAGCGTGCTGAGTGTCGGGAAGAGGGGAGCCGAGGGAGAGGAGGTGGGGGGCGGGCGGTGGTCGTCGAGAGAGCGTAGGATCAAGGAGCGGAAAGCTTGAAGAGCTTGTCGTGGTTGCTGAAGAGCTGTTGGGAGGAGACTGGTACGCCTGCCTGCGTCTGGCGGGGAGCTGTTAGCTGTCGAACCCAGGGTCCTCCCCACCTGCGTTGGCTTGCTGGACTCACCTGGCCGGAGTCTTGGGCTATCGGGGGCCGTAGAGCAGTAGCTGCTGCCACGGCGAGAACTGAGTGCTCGAGGGTGGGAACCAAGCAGCGCTTTCGCCAAAGCGACGAGACAAAATCAGGAAGGGAGCGTGCAGGCAAAGGGGGTTTGATTGTCTCCTTCCGCTCGTCCTTCTACTCTTGGGGCTGAATAGGATCGAACGAGAGCTCCCCAAGTTGACCTGAAGCGAGAGGGAACCCGGCGAGGATGAGCAGAGGTGACGTTGCGACATGGCCGACCTGCGGAACAACTTCCTTGCACGATACGCGCAGCTCTTACAACAAGAAATCCTACACCGCCGCCATCCTCCTCTTGATAAATTCGCTGCACGACGCGAGAACATTAGCCCGTGCCCTCGGACTCAACAGAAAACGAACTCACCGAACCTGCTGATGCCCATCCGTCGTCACAAACAGCTTCCTCATCGTCGGCAGCTCCCACAGCAGCACTCCCAACGCGCGCGCATACTCGGCCACGAGGTCGTAATCCGAGCTCGAAGAAAAGTCGTCGTAGAGGTATCCTGCGCGGCGCCGAATTAGCTTGCGATCTCGCACCGCTCGGAAGGAAGAACGCACCGTCGGCGGATTGGACGCGCTGGCCTTCTTGTTCCCAGAGTCGGATTTGGTCTACTACGGTCGTAGGAAGGAGCGACTTGCCTTTCCGCATCTGCGGGTGCGCGCGCGAAGAGAGGTAGCTGATAATCTGCTCGTCCTGCATCAGCGTCTCCCCTCGGGCGCTCCCGCACTCAAAACTCACCTGATTTGCCGTAATCCCATTCCCCAACCCACGCTTGACGCTGTCCCTCGTAATGACCCCCGTAACGAGGTTCGGGAACCGACTTCGCAGGGCGACAAAGAGGTTGAGGACGGCGATTTGCAGAGGGTTCGAAGTGTAGGCGTAGACTTTGTAGTTGGTTTCGATGATGAGGAACCCGCGCTCTTCGTCGGCGTGCGAGGAGGAGACGAGAGGTGGGGCAGAGGAGGTGAGGGTTGTTGCGAGGCGGGTGGGGTAGAAGTGGGAGGAGGTGGGCTGGTGGAGCGGGGTTAGTTGAGTCGATTGGAGGGAGAAAGAGGGACGCACGGAGGGCTGGTAGATCAAGCCGTAGTCGCGTAGGTCGTGGAGAACTCTGAGCTCGCCCGTGTTGAGGAGAGCAGTCGAGTAGGCCTGCATCAACGATCAGCTTTCTTCCCCTCGTCTCAAGCACAAGAGAGCGCACTCGTCCCAGTTCAAGCGATCCAAGCATAAAGAGGAAGCCGAGCACTTCGACGACATCCTGCAATTGCTCATCAGCTCCCGCCTTGCGAGTCTCGAAAAGGACGACGCACCTCTGCTTCCTCGAGATACACGAGCAAGAAGTCCCAGAGCTGCGTATTCACCTCGAGCAGGAGGAACCCAAATCCCTTGGACGTGATGCTCAAGCTCCTCAAAGATCGTGTCCTGCGTTCAATCATGAGCTCCCTCCCTCCCGTCCCAAGGCGACAGCTCACGGCGACGCCATCAACCCCGCTCGTGCCAGCAATGACAATACTCCGTCACTCGGTCTCCCAGCTCCTGCGATCCCGGATCCCACCATAAAGTGCAAGATAGTCTATCGCAGCGCATCAGCTCTCTCCTCGCGCTCCTCCCGACGCGACGCAGACCTACCTCCCACTGCGTCTCGGCGTACGAATCCAGGAACCCAACATCGACATCCCTCTCCTCATCCTCGGCACTCGGCACCCCAAACGATCCATGAGTCCCTCTGCGGCACATCAGCTCCTCCCCCCTTCTCCTTCGAGCAAGCACTCACCCGCCCGTCAGCGCCCGTCGAAAGTTCTCCCGAAACCGCTCGTGCATGATGAGGATCCTTCGCCCGTCTGGCGATTCAGCGAGAATGTGCAGGCGCGCGAGAGCCGAGAGAGCCGTCGAGAGATGTCTGTGTGGGGTTAGCTCTGCTGGCTACGGAGAGGGGAAGGCACGCACTTGCGCTCCCCTGTACCGCCGTTATCGCTACGCCGTTCACGTACCCAGAGCGCTGCGTCCTCGTAGCTCACTGTGCGCTCGTACCAGAGCATGTTGAGGACAATGTGTCGAGCCGTTTGGGGGAGCAACCTGCGGCGGCGCGTTAGCTCTTGGTCCTTCGTGCTTCCTGTGATGCTACGCCGTAGCCTTGGATAAGGCCCCACGTACCGGAAGAGGGAGAGACAGCTCGCGGGAGCTTCGTAGAGCCGACCGACCATCGAGGGGGAGAGCTTGTCGAGGAAGGTGTAGAGCGCGGCGGAGAAGTCGCTGGAGGGCGGAGCAGAGGTGCCGTTCCCCGGGAGGGTTTGCAGCGTCTCCATAGCTGGGTTTAGGGGCGTGTGGCAGGAGGTCAAGAGGAAGAAGTCGCGCACGCCTCTCTCGCTTCGACCACCAACTTCGCTCGGCTGCTTGCTCTCGTTTGGGACTCGGAAGGAACGGAAGCTCCGCTACCAGGTACGCAGTGGCCAGGGCGATAGAGCGGGACCGTCGCTGACCCTCCTCTCAGAGCAGCTCCCATCCTCCCGCGTCCTCCTCCTTCCTCGAGTCCTCGCCTGCTCTCACCTGGGGTTCGACATGGCCACTATCCACTCTCTACCGCCCGAGATCCTCATCCACGCTCTCCTCATCGCCGCTGATCTGGAAGACCTTCGCCGAGAATGCGCTATCGCTACGAGACTCTTCGCGTGCGTGTTCGTTCGTCGCCCGGCCGCTCTACGATCCCCAGACGCTGTTCAAACTGCTCGTGATTCCAGACTCAGCTCCTGTTCCCTCTCCCTCGCCTGGCGTTCGCACATGCTGTGAATCCAGCCCCGTGCTCTCCTGCTCTCCTGCTCACCAACTCCCGCTCCCAGTCGACCTCTGCTCTTCCCCAGTGCACTGTGCCGCATCATCCTTCCCTCCCTCGCCTACTCCCACCACGGCCGCGAATGGCTACCATCCAATCCCTCCCTCTCGAGCTTCTCTTCCACATTCTTCGCCTCGCCGCCAACCTCGAAGCAGAGACGTATCCTCCTGCGCACAGCTACCCAACACTTTGCGCAGCGGCTCTGACCTGCCGCAACTGGGCCAACCCGGGCCAGACTTTCCTTTGGGACTTCGTTATGATTGACGTGGGGTAGGCGGGGAGGAAGCCGCCAACGTCTTTCGAGCTTGCAAGGGTGTGGTGGAGTTGAGGGTCCTCGGATTATCGGGGGTCGAAGCAGCTGCTCTCAGGGACGCTCAGCGTACGTTCTCCCTTTCCACCAGTCTCGTAAGCTGACCCCTTTCTCCTGCAGAGCTCAAGTCCCAAACCTTCAGCTTCGACCTTTGCGCAACCGGACACGCCCCTCCCACCTTTCCCATTCCGCCTCTCACATCTCTCCCTCTATCCTTCCGACGTCCCCTCCAATCCCTCGACGTCGCGACGCTGGAGATTTTCCTACAGCCGTCCATCACTTCTCTCAAATCAGGCGACTTTCTCTTCACGGCTTCCGAAATCCGCTACATCCTCTCCCAACCCGCCGCGCTCGAACTCGGCCCGCACCTCAGAGAACTTCACCTCGAGCTGCTAGACAGCGCCGACGACCCCACCGCCGCAGCCGAGCCTTTCTTGCAAACCTGCACGAGCCTGGCGCACCTCACCATCTCGAAACTCGACGGCCTCAGTCACCTCCCATCCAGGTATGGTTCTCGCGAAAAGTTGGGGGAGTGCGAGCAGACTTATACGAGCGCAGAACCGGTTCGAGGCGGTGCGTCGGTCGACGAGGAGTGAGTTGGGAACGACGGGATTGGGGTTCGTTTCGGGCGATGGGGTTTTGCGAGTAGTGCTAATCGTGTAGGAAGTCCTTGGGAATATAGTGATGGGGCTGAATTGTGAGAGGAAGGCGCGAGGAGCGAGAGGTTCAGAAAGCGCGACGCCTCGGAAAAGCTGAATCTCTAAAGCTAGCATTGAAAGCTAAAGCGCTCGCATTCCCCTCATCTACCCACTTCGAGACCAGATCTTGTCCATAATGCTTTTGATCGACTCGGGGTAGATGTCGAGCCAGATCCCCCAGCGCGCCTTCTCCTCCTCGGTGCCGTCGAACTTGAAATGAATGGTCTTGACCTCGTCGAATCCTGGATGATCAAAGGCTCATCAGCTTCATAAAGCAGGCCGGGAGAGCTGAGAACACACCTTCGTCCTGGGTAGGGATCTCGAGGTTCTGCTCGAGCCAGTCGAACGTGTCGGAACGCACGACGAGCCTCGTCCTGCTCGGGTCGTCCAAAGCTCGGTAGACACTATTGTGCTTCACGAGGTCGATCGGAACCTCAAAGTAGAAGGCGCGGATGCGCACGAAGGGGAAGGCGTCGATGTAACGCTTGCGATTCGCGACCGAGGGGTTGGTGCCGTCCACGACGCACGATTGCTGGCGAGCGAGGCACGATCGAATCTCGTCGATGCACTTGTCGTGGCGCTTGTGGTTGTCCATGCTCTGGAGAGAGGTCAGCAGTTTCCAGCGAAAGCGAGGTGGAGGACGCACGATGTAAGCGTACTTCGCAGGCTTAAAGTGCTTGTTGTACAAGCTCGTCTTGCCGGAAGCCGGGTAGCCAACGAAGATGAGGATCTCCGGGGGGAGCGGTAGGCCAAGATCGTCGCGACGAGGGACGAGAGGGCGCGAAGTCGGCGAGAAGAGCCACTCTGGAAACGGTGGTTGCGGTTCAGTAATGGTCGACAGGTCACATCGCGGAGAGAAGGAGAAGCTCACCCTTCGAGTGATCGTAAGCTCCTGCATCCCAGCCTGACAGCTTGAAGGGAACGTTGATGTCGACGTCTCCAGAGAATTCCTCGGGCGTGCGAAGGGGAAGCCCGATGTTTTTAGCAAACTCTGCATGCGCCATGGTCAGCAAAGTCTTAAGGAGCAGAGAGAATCGACGTACTGCGGTCCGAATCACAAGAATCCTGCGCCCTCCCAGCCGCACTGCCGACGACGAAGCTCTGGTCCAAATCTGGGCAAAACGGTCAGCTCTCGCACGACGACCAGGTACTGCCAACTCACCAATAGCACACCCATCGTTGTAGTAGTCGACATAGAGCCTCCAGCTTCCAGGAGAAGGCATGCGAAACTCGTCGAGCTCCCAGGCCGCAAAGAGGTGGAAGGGAACGTCGAGTGCCGCTCCGACCTGCGAGATCCGGTCCTTGAACGCCTTTCGAGCCTGCTCGTCGCCGTGCCCGTTGGTAAAGAAGACGATCGAGAAGCTGTAGCAAAATCGTCAGCTCTGTCCCACCTCCAACCGCAGCGTGAGCTCACCCATCCGAGTGCAGATCCCTGATCCTCCTTGGAACCTCCTCGTTCCACCAGCTCCAGCTCTCCCCAGGATCCTTAGCGAGGACGCATTCCTCGATCGACAGGGCTACGACGCGGCTGCTCCCTCGCGGGCTCCCCCATACGCCGTGAATGCAGCCCTTGCACGCGGACCACTGCAAATCCGGCTGAGAACGGCCCTTGAAGAGAGCGAGGACGGATTCTCGAGTTCGAATTCGAGTCTTCTTGGGCTTTGGTTCAGCGGAAGCGGAGCTGGCGGAGACGGGGCTGTCGAGAGGAGTAGAGAGTGTTGGAGCCACGTTTCTCGCGAGACGAGCCTGCGGGTCGCGTCAGAAGCTGTGCCTGAGCAGGAACTGCCGGATTAAGCTTACCTGAGTCCATCGTGCAGAGCAAAAGCGGGGCGAGCGAGGTGAAGGAAGGGGAGCAAGAGGCGTCCTGCGAAAAAATCTCCTCCGGCCCAGCTCCGGGGCAGTGGATGGTCGAGCTCAGCTCGATGGAGGCAGCTTCGGGCTCTCGTAGAAGGCTTCGATCTCTGAAAGAGTAGCTGTTGCGGTTTCCTGAGAAGCGTGAGCAGCTTTGATGTTGTAGAGGGACCTCCCTCGCAGACAGTGAGCCGTTAGATCGGTGACCAACGACTCTGCATTGAGAACTCCTGCGCAATAAAGAAGCTGCCACTGGGCATTCCACCCCTCTCGAGCTCTTGGGGAAGAGGAAGGCTGTCCCTTCGCCCCCAAGCTCTGATCGACCCTCCCAAGTTCCCATCAGCAAGCACGCAGGAGCCGGAAGAGCACCGCCGAGCAGTCACAACACCACGCCAATTCCAGCTTGCATAAGCTCAGGACTCTGCGCCTTTCGAAGAAGAGCAGATTTCAGTCGTGAGAATCCTTCGCCTCCTTGATCAGCAGCGAGAACGGCGTCGCCAGCTCCTCCAACCGCTTCCCTTGTTCCTCCTCCTCCTTCCGATACTCCTCCTCCTTCTCCACCCCCTTCTCCAGCTCCGCAACCCTCGCAAGGATCGCCGTTTGTACCTCCTCCCGCTCCCCGA